>WHUZ01000120.1:0-141467 GCA_015179045.1 Kalaharituber pfeilii | reverse complement strand
GTTAAAACTATAAGATATTAAAAGGTAGATATATTAAAAGACTAAGTATATAAGTAATAACTTGGATAGAAAATAAGTTATTATATAAAGAAATAAGAAAGAAAAAAAAGAATAGCCTTTTTATAAAAAACTCTTAGTAAAAAATTTAGACAAATAAGTAAACAAATAAACTAGTAAAGTAATAAAGTATATAGAAAACTAAAAAGTAACTAAAAGTATATAAAAAATAAAAAGAATAATAAAAAGTATATAAATAATCAAAAAATAACTAGAAGTAAATAAAAGTATTAAGAATATCTAAAAACTTATAAGCTTAGTAATATCTCTTTCTAGCAGATTCTATAGATTTCTTATAGGTTTTATAGTTTCTAGCTAAGTTTTATAGCTTTTTAGTAGGTTCTATAGCTTTTTAATAGATTATAGAGATTGAAACTTTTTTAATACATTCTAGTAGGTTCTTTAGTATAAGTTATTAAGAAATAACTAAAATACTAGTAACTATATTATTTGAGTATACTTATAGGTATAGAAATATATATTGAAGTACTAGAAGTAGTATAGTGAATTATAAAAGTATTAGAGTTAATTGCATATATATAAATACTAGTAAATAGTATATTTATTTAAGTTAATAGTATAAAACTAGAATTAGAGGATCTAAATTAAGAGGTTTAAGTTAGATTATTATAAACTAAATATAAGTTAAAAATTTTGTATTGTACTTTATAAATAATTTCTATTTAAGTTAGTCTTTATTTTTATTTTTAACTTATTAAATAAGTTTTTATAAAAAAAAAAAAGAACTTACTAAAGTAAGTTAGTATTAGTTTAAAGTAAAAACTTCAAGTTATATTAAAAAACTGACTTATACTGACTTAAACTAATACAAATACTAGATATAAAGTATATATATATAAGATATTAAAACTATATATATAATTAAAATTTATATTTAATATAAGTATCTAGTATTTGTATTAGTTACAAGTACTTATTAGTTTAACTTATTAGTTTTTTAGTCCAAGTTAGATTTTTTACCAAAAAAAACCCACTTATCTAATAGATTAGTTTTTTCTATCTAAAAAAACTTAGATTAATGAGTTGAAATAGATACAAGTTGAAAATTTTATATTTTACTATATAAATAATTCCTATTTAAGTTAGTTTTTAGCCCTATTTTTAACTTGTTGAATAGGTTTTTCTAAAAAAAAAAAACTAACTTATTGGAATAAGTTAGTATTAGTATAAAGTAAAAACTTATATTAAAAAACTAATAAGTTATACTAATTTGAACTAATACAAATATTATAAGTATCTAATAAGCTATTTTATTAATAATATTATTTATAACTTATAAATATTTAAATATATAAATTTTAATATTATATAATATAATAATATATAGAATTATATAAAGTAGAAATACTAAGTTTTATTAGTAAGGTATTTAAATTTTAAAACTTTTTAGTAAAATATTTAAATACTAAATCTATTAGTTAAAAAAATCTTAAAATATATATTTTTATTATTTTTAACATAATATAGATTTTAAAGATATTTCTATTTTTATTTTTATACTATAGAAAAGTTAATATATAAAGTAATCTAAATAAGTTTATTTTTATTTAAACTTTATATTATTTAAAATTATATTTAAGCTAGAAATAATATATTATATTACTCTAATATATAATAATAACTTTTTAGTTTTTATCTTTAATAGTTTTTAAATAATTTAGAAATAAATTAAAATATTAAGTACTTATATATATTATATTAGTAATATTAAAGCATATACTAGTATCTCTTAAATATATACTATTATTTTTATAATATATACTAGTATCTTTAAAATATATATTAATATTTCTAATTCTCTTAGTTTTTGAACCTAAAAAGCTTTCTATTTTAAAAAATATTTTATTTTAAAACTCTCTTTTTTTTATAAATTATTCAACTATATTAAGAAAGTTTAAGTATAAAAATAATATTAGTACTAAAAGTTAAAAATATTTTATTTATTTATTTTAATATTATATAAATTTATAATATAAATAGTACTAATATTTATATCAACTTAATTTAGTTTATACTACTTTTTTAATATAAGTTTACTACTTAAACTAATACTAATCTACTTTATTAAATGATTTTTTTCTTCCAATAACTTTATTTAATAATTTAAATATAGATATAAAAACTTACTTTTATAAAAATAAATATACTAAATTATTAAATTTTTTACTTATGCTTATTAGTTTAAGTTTTTAAATATAAAAAAACTTTACTCTTTATTAAATTAAAGATTTATTTTTTTTAAAAAATCTAACTTACATTTTAAAACTAATAAATTATACTAATATATACTTATAACTTATACAAATACTAGAACAAATATTTTTTTATTATTTGGTATTTAAAGTAGTACGTTTTCTCTTATATATATATATTTTTTTCTTTTAAAGATTTTTTGATATTATAGATATATAACATATTGGGAGTTTTAATAAAACTAACGAGTTCTATTTTATTTAATAGTATTTCAGTTAAACGTATATATTAAATATTACATTGTTACTACATACAGACTGAGCTTGCTGCATGCATGTAGTATAGCACTAGATACTGAACTAGATAAAGCTCTCTTCTAATACTAAGTATTCCTTTGTTCAGAGTACTATATCTCATAGGCTTTGTTTATAGAAGACAATATACTGCAGAGTTGATGATCTTATACTACGTTCATAAGCTATATTACTATTTCTTATACCGTGTTATTATTTTGTATTTAGAAAGGGTAGATTGCCCGCAGTCTTGAGAAAACATCAAGAATTAAGTCATTCATCTATTATCAAGTTGTTATTAACAAACAAGAAAGAAAGGTACGTATCACCGAGACTAAGATGTCAAAGAAACTATCTCTGTAAAGAACGCTCTGAAAGAAACTATCACAGTCAAAGGAAATGTTCGAAGAGAAGGAAATAAGACTGGTGAACTGGATTAACATCAATAGGTTAGAGATTGTACATGTACTATAAAAGCAAGAATAAACCGACTGACGATTTGCTTGATGCACCTTGCTCTCGTAACCTTGTATTTTGCACAGTACTTGATATCTCAGCTGTCACGTGGCTAGAGCATTACGTAGGCACCAGAATATCATTTCATGAAGTTGATATTCGCTCGGGTATTGAGGTTGCAATTTGTGCATATGAAACCCTTAGTTTTGGGCTGTACGTCATCATACGTCAACGTGCCCTATCCCAACATGGACTATATATATATTGGCCGTAAAATTTATTAACGCAGACATCTGTACGTTCGTCTTTTTATTTCTTTATCTGCTATATTTGATAGGATATTTCCAGTCTGCATACCTATTCTCTATATATCAGGAGGTCTATTTGGAAGTGGATTTTGTTACCTAAATAGTTGATGGTGTACAGTCGTGTCTGGTCAAAATATCCAGGGCTGCTAATATGGCCAGCGGTTTATATTTCGCATTCACCCATATTCAATTAGGGCATTAGGTTGAACAGTAGGCTAGTAGGCACGTACACCAGGAACCTCATGTGGTTAATATGGTGTCGTACAGTATATATTTTTAACATTCATAGCAAAGCTGATTTGTTACTGGTGGGAGACTAGCAATGATCGGTCGATCTCATCGGAGTTGACTTACAGGGCGGGATATCAGTAGGGGCCATGATTGAGTCCGAACGTACGAGGCAGGCCGTGTGCCCTTCATACTCTGTAGGCCGAGCACTTAGCTATTGTGGTTCATTGGTTTTGTCTGGTACTACGTGTTTGTATGTTCTATATATGGATGGCTCTGGAATCCTCATCATGCATCAGAGAGATTATAAGAGAATCCAGACTTGTATCATGTGTTATCCCACTATTTTGCTACGGTTACAGTCCCCTTCTCTCTGGCACATACATACAAAGTTATGATCAATGTACCAAAGCTATAAAGTAAGGCAAGTACCTATTCCCAGCCCTGATGTAGTTGCAACGTTGTCACTCAGAAAAAATACGATAGCACAAAGAGCTCTCGGAGCCTCTCTAGGCAGGCCTATTCTACCTGCAACTCTCGGCCACACCAGGCCATAAACCTTTTTCATATGGTTATATGAACAAAGTCTACATAGATCGAATTCGTATGGCTCGTCGAGTGTCACCATTACACAGCTACTGTACTAATGGATTGTCTGAACATACTAGTAAGACCCCGGTGACGAGGGATTTTTAGTGTGCATAGGCTGGGATCTAAAAAAGGAAAACTTAATTCCGCGCATCTGACCCTCTGCATGGACGTGGGATATGAGAGAGTCGGCCAGGGAAGCAAAGGAGAACCAGACATGTGAATAGGCGAGGTGGCGATGGTGCAAAGTGAACATGTGGCCCCTATGCATTTGCGGGGACATACAGTCAGACCTTGCTATAATCGCCATAGCCCATAGGGCGGCATGCAATTAATCAGATAAAAAAATAAAAAAAAAAAAAAAAGAGACCTTGCTATAACGAACCCGTAAAATTTGGCCAATTCTTTCCGTGATAGCAAGGCTTTCGTTATAGAAAATTGTGACAAATTAGTCATGCAATCTTGGCAGCTGAGTTCGGACTCGTCAACAGCTATTGCAGCACACTTCATATTGAGTTACTAGCAAAAGGAAATAACCAAATCAAGAAATATTAGAGACTATATAATGGAGCATAAGTGAATCTTGAACTCATAGAAATCGTAGCAGAACTGCCTTCGATCCAGAGTAGCCCTCAGTAATTAGAACAGTCTAGATGTCAACAACTACTAACAAGCAGCGAGCATTAAGTAGATTTGAGAAGCATCAGATATGCAAGAAAGATTCAAGCCGAAACATCTAAAAAAGAGATCTTGAATGAGTTTCATAGGCGTTTTGTGAATGAAAAGGTATATCATTGTCTTAATAGAATAAAATTCTTATGAACATTTAGGCTTCGCTATTCGTCGTAGGCATTTTTTTTTGTATATCAGTGCTTGCGAGCCGCCGTATGGGCTATGGCGGGGTCGTAGGCAAAGATATAAGGCATTTTTCATTGTAGCAAGGGCAGAATGAGTGGAGAGGGAAATCCGGAAGAGCAGTGAGTAACTGTGAGTTCGTAATAGCAAGATTTTCGCTATAGCGAGGTTCGTTATAGCAAGCTCTGGCTGTATCAATGGAACGTCATAGTTGTGTACCGAGCAACTTTAGTTAATCCGATCTACTTAGTAACTATTTTATCTTCATATCCCATAACATACATCCAATTTTCAATCTAATTAAATATAGAAATGGTTACTTACAACACTGAGATGTGTCCACCGCTCAACTCGGAAAAGAATTTGAGAGAAGTAAACGATGCTATGTTAAGTGTTGGGTCTGCGTTTCCGGTTCCATGTTATCAGCTAGCTATAGCGCAGTACGGCCACGTAGATAGCATATACCATCTCAATAGAATAATAGCCTTTAGGCATAGAATATATAATAATCAGTTCAGAATTGAGTAGAAATTTACATATACTTCGCATATAAAGGATCAGGGCTGCTATCATCCATTTTTGCTTTTTTTTTTTTTCTCTCTTTCTTTTTTCTGTCAGCAGCAATTTATCACGACTAACCAGTTAACCGCTAGGCAATTAACATTAGAAGTGCTTAGCCAGAATGGCCCGGGCACATGAACAACCACCCGACGGCGTGGGCCATTTAAGTTAACGTAAGGTGGGATTTGGGTGGTCCCGTGATCCTGGCTCTACTGACTAAGCCGACCACAGCATTGATTCTGGAAAACCACATTACATTCTGGTATGAGTGAATGCTGTGGTGTTTCCACAATACTAGTAGTTTTGAAAAACTGCTCTAGTTCCGACCCTCCGTAATGATATAAACCACCCAAACGGGGTGAGAAAGTTGAGCGAAGTAGTATGATTCTGCACTATAACTGGTTTTTTTAGAAACATTGGGATCACCAGAATTGGTATGCTTGTTATACTAGGAGGTGGTGTGCTTCAGTTTGCATCCGCTAGTGCCCGACTCAGCAATGCCACTAGTTAAGCGCAAGTGGGTCGCACACACCCGAACTGAGGGTAAAAGTATGATCAACCGGGGATGGAGGATTTTCGTCATTGTCATATCTCTTACCCAACATTCTCATTGTATTGTCTGTCGTCTTTTCGTAAGTAACTTTTACTACAACTTTTCACGGATCTTAGCAAATCAACAATTCCCTCACTACCTGTTGCTGCCTTTACCTGATTTGTCACTTTTTGCAATTTCTTCAACTAAAAGCGTTGTGTGAAGAGCTTTAGATCTAATGAAGTTACCCTAATTGCGTGCAATACTGTTTTTGCGTCTATATGAAGTTCGTAAAACGCATTACTGACTCACTGTGATTGGTTTTCTCCCTCAATTGCAGCATGTTGTGTATGTATGTACCTACAAATTCAGCTGGGAATATGTGTACCTCTCTCATCAAACCGCATCTCGTGAATAACAGCATTCTCCGTAAATAAGATCCTAGTAACGGGCCGCTGCCCCGTGAGTAAGACAATTAATATCTTATTGGCGAGGTTTAGAGTACTTCGTACTCGTTGGAAGATTAATGTAGCAAAACAAAGTTGCGGCACACCGATCCTATGTGGTATGCATTGTGTCCTTGCTGTAATCCAGCTGCAGTAAGGTTGCATATCTATTTTTTGGGGGTTTTTGTTTTTTTTAATATCATTACTCGCATGCCGCCCTACGGGCTATGGCGAGGCATACCAATAGTGAAGAAGGAAACTACGCTTCTAGGCATTGGCCGAGTGGGCCTAAAATCGAAAGAGTTGCATGAAGTGGTTCGAAATCTTGTAAAAGAGTGGTACATACATAATATTGCGTTTATTTCGCCGTTATATTCTGCCATCCCTTTGCTATCATGCCGCAAGCGCTCACTAAAGGACAGGTCTCTGCCGTTTGCTGGTAGCTTGCATGCAGGGTGTAGCAAGCTACGCCGGGTAGGGAGCTATGGGCCACTGACATAAACAGTAATCTGAGTGCAGTCAGACTATCATGATCTGTATACATCTGCATGAAGAACCGTTAACCGTGTGCACTTGCAGCATGTTGAACAGTACATATTGTCTGATGATGATATCCAGTGCATTTAACTAGTGTACCAATACATGGCGGTCGATTTCGATTCTTCATATCGCACTAATGGAGGTTGTGCCTACGGGCATCGCGTCTTTGTGAAGAGAAGTGATCTGGCTGGCTATCAAAGCTAGAATATTTCAGCCTCTGGTAATTCCTTTTTCTTCCGATCGTAGCTTTCCACTAAACTGCTGGTCCGGTTGGTTAGCCTCGGGACTGTGGTATATCATGGACGTTTCCATGGATTACATTATCTGGCGGGACTAAGTACGTACGAGTACAGTAAAATACGGACGAACATCGCACGAGCAAGCCCAGCCGGGGGGCGCAGGCGTCAGAACAACATCCCTTCAAGTCTGTTGCTAGATTGTTCGTATAGAAATTTGCACAAATTAGGGACACCATAAAAGTTGTCAGTAACTGTTACTGGTTGATGAAGTTTGAAATCTATTGAGAGCGCATGAGGTCATTATTGCCACGTAACTGCAAAATTCAGCGTGCTATAGTGCCAGCTCAACCGCCGATACACACATGCTTATGCGGACATTGTTCAATTAATGATGCTGTGCAAGTGCTGTGCATGGCTGTCCTACGCTGGCCAATCCGGACATAATTGAAGCTCTTGCTTGAGCCGCATCTCAATTGAGGCTAATACAGGAGCCTCGAAGCCACGTCAACGCAGCGATGGTGCTACATCCCTGGCCCAGGCATGGTTAAGAACATTCTGACAGAAAGCACGCAGGAAAGCTGTCAATGTTTTCGCAAAGTACTAAGTGCAATGACGTAGATACTAGTACCCATCCTTAAATAGTCTGGAACATCTAGCGGCATACTAACCACTTAACTGGCCGTTGGTATTGTTCTTCCTTTGCAGAGTACTCGAGTAGTATGATTTGTACTCTTAGTGTTCTCGTGACCAGACTATTATTTTCGGCCTACAGGGTTGCAGAATCAAATATTCGGCTTGGCAACCTGTCTCTTTAGACTGGGTACGAGAACATGATCTAAGCAACATATATAGTGCCGCAACTTCATATCCTCAACTTGCTCAATTTGTTCCTGCTTATGATAAATCACACTTGTGTTTATGGTTTTCATGTACACCAATGTCTGGTACAAGTCTTATGTTCACCAATATACTGTTAAGACGTACAGTGTTCACTATGGTAACCTTTGTACTTGAGTACAAGGATTGAGGCTCTGCAATCCGGTTCTTGTAGTTCTGAAGACATTGAAGCAAACCAAATGAATTCGTCACGGTCACATGTTACATGCGGATAATGCAATAGGGAAAAAAAAACAAAAAACAAAAAAGAGATCGAGAGGGAGCATCATGAGCCTCAACAGTTAGCTTCATGCGTACCATTACCTCCTGCCGAAGTACTCGAGTAAATTTTTGAGATGTGTTCATCAAGTAAAATAAACGCAACAAGACACTTAGCTTATCACACATTCACTAGCGCCCTTCTTTTTCTTATTCTTTCGTCGAGGAATCCCTTTCCCTTCAAACATGCTAGAATTTGTTGGTTTAGTCTTCTCCAGTCCCGGCCCGAGTATTCCTTCTTTTTCCAAAAGAGCTGTTAATTCCTGTATTCTTTTTTCCAGCCGATCTTTATCCTGTCCATGACGAGCGTTTAGTGCCTCCCGTTCCTTCGCCTGCTTGTCACATAGTTTTTCGTAATCCCTCAATAACCGATTGGCATCCTCTACCTTCTGCTTTAATGTTTCCACTTGAGCGTGAAGAGATTCCACCTGCTTGGCTCTTCTTTCCAGGTCTTTTTCTATCTGTGAGACCACCTTCTCACCAGCTTCAGTTTCATAAAGCGCAGTGCCTTTCGCTAGTTCGTCTTGAATTTTTAGAACCGTTGGCGAATAGTCGATAATCCGATCGATAATTGCGGTGGCCTTTTCAGGTGTTCCATCGTATGGCAGGTGTGTTGCTTGGTGATGAATCAAGGACCTCCAAAAGCCTCGTTCACCCAGTAGATCCTCGTTCAGCCGTTTTTCGCCTACTTTCTTATCTGCAAGCTGTGAAGAACGAGCATGGTTAGACCTATGTTCTTCTATAGATTAACCTGATTTTGATTATACCTGCTCCCAACGGTTTGTAACAAGGACTACATTCTTTAGACTCTCCTCCCCACATAAAGCTTTCAGCATCTGCAGATTCCTGTAACCCTGACCTCCCATTCGCTCATCGGTAATCCGGTGTAGGTATATAAGCCCAGAAAGCTTCTGCCCTTCTCTGTGCTGCAGTTTCAGCCACGCTGCGATTTCCTCTAAGATGTCGGCATCGGACACTTCATCGTCGTCAAATCCTGGAGTGTCAAGTAGTACCAATTGATATTTCCTAGACTGCCGTGTTTCATACATGGTCATAGAGGCTTCAATGGTTTTAGTGCCTGGAAAGGAGGTAGCTATCAGTTTCAATCCCAGCGGTTGATCTAGCATTTTTCCCTATAAGGGTGCAACTTGGGAATATATTGGGGGATCATACAGCTTCTTAGACTTGTTCCAATCCTTATTTTGGTATCATTTGTGATTTGCTTGATGAAAGCGCTTTTTCCAACTCCTGTTGCTCCCACAACAGCAATAAAGAGCGGCTGTTGACTACGGCTCACTGGTGCCCGTGCCGGTGCTGGTGCCCGTGCCTGTGCTGGTGCCTGTAATGGCGGGAAATCTCGATCGTAATTCAAGATGGACATGAGGGGATTGACCGAAAAGTGTGCTATGTGCAATCTAGCGAAAGAGACCCGGATCCAAAGTGCCTACGCTACTTTTCTTAGGATCCGTTAACAAGGTGATGCTGTTGGACTTCAAGCGGGTGGGCTTCATGTTATGTACCAGAAGGCCTTGTAATGCAGGTGTATGCATGTCTGGGTAGGCTCAGTATGGAATTGTATGGCTTTGCCCTTCAGCATGAATTATTAGGGGCATGGGGCTTTTTGTTTCCCTTTTTGTTGTGCATCATGCTCAGCCTTGCTACGCGGCGAGAACAATATTTGTAGAGTACCTCTAGCAGGTTTCTGTCACGGTCACCTCCTCTCACGCTCGCTATTGTGCAAGCGGCTCTGCCACTAACTAATGTGTCGTAGGCAAAATTCTGCTGTCGCTGCCTGCTCTTTTTTTTTTTTTTTTTATTTCATTACTCGCGTGCCGCCTGGTAGGCTATGGCGAGGTTCGCTGCCTGCTCGCAACCGCTCAATGCCCAGACGCCAATATCCGCTACTAGAGGGCTGGCTTACATATACCCCTTGTCCTTGAGTCGAGCATACGGCTTAAATGCAGGCGGCACTGTTAAGGCACTTGAACATGAACCCAGACTAGGCATGAACGTAGGTTGCGATTCTTCTATTGGAGCAGGTATCCGGGAATAGAGAATCGGCACGTAGCGCTTTCGGAGCTCATACAACGATCAGCAACAGGCGATCACTTTAGGGAGACACCACCTTATAATGATCTTTGTTGATAGGTGTGTTGAGGCAAAGACCAAATAAGTTCGTCAGGACCAAGCACAACAAAGAAACTCAATCACATCACACCACCAACATAATCGCCAGCGACGAGGCCCGGTATCTATCGTCGGCATTCCTCACTCAAATTCAGCACGAAGAAATCTCCATCCGCAATACCCCCAGGAAAGAAAGTATACACATCAATGTCAACAGAAATCTATACAACTCTACCTCATGCAACCAGCAGTTCAGCACTCGCCCACTCTATGGATTCGTCGCAAAAACATGGTTTCACGAATGCGGATGAATGGACAGGTCATGGGTCTGTCGGTAAAACCTTCAAGCGAGTCATTCTAATTCTTGGGCTGTCTGGGACCGGCAAAACCTCGTTCATTCGAAGTGTGACAGAGGACGAGACTGTGATGGTAAATGACAGCATGGTAGGCCGTATGTGTACTCCGTCATCATGGGCACCTCCTGCTCTACGGTTATATCAAAATTTTCTTTGCTCCGTTCACGCTAACCTCTTCTTTTTCCGTGAAACAGGAATCGAGAAGGTCCGTGGTTATCCAGCAACCATTGATGGAAAAACCTTTACGCTCGTGGAACCTCCAGCTTTCGATATCGACTTCACCTCCGCAGGTGATTGGGAGCAAGTGGTAAAGGATCTCTGCATGTGGTTGCAAGACGTCAACAAGCAGCTTTCAAGCCCAATTGAGATAACGGGTATACTTTATTTCCACCGAATCTCAGATGACCGGATTGCAGGCTCCAGTAAACGGGCACTTCGACTATTGCAGGCCTTGTGTGGAAAGAATTACATGCGCAATGTTCGGCTTGTGACCACACATTGGGATATGGTCACTCAGGATGTTGGGGAAGCTCGAGAGCAAGAGCTGAAGAGTGAATACTGGCGTGAAATGTTGGACGATGGAGCGGAAACAGTCCCATTTCAGGGTGAGAAGGATCAAGGTCTCAATATACTCAGTCAACTTGTGCAGAAGCATGGCGATGCGAAACTTCAGATACAACGCGAGCTACTAGAAGAGGGCAAACAGTGGGAGGAAACTCAAGCAGCTGCAGCACTCAATTCACATTTGGAAAGCGCTTTGAAAAAAAAAACGTGCATTAGAAGAGAATTTACAAAGTTTGCGGGAAACTATATCCAAGCTGCCGCCAGGTGAACAGCAGAAACTACAGCCCAGTATCGACGACCTTGAGAATGGCACTTTGAAGCACGTGCCACAGCCAAGCGCCTGTGTAACCAGGCCCAGCAAAAAGTTGAATGAAGTGAATTCCGGTGAACACTTGGACAACCTGAAGGGAACTCAGAGGCAAAAACCGCAGATTTGGAGGAAGCTGGGGGCTATAATTAAAGATATCGTCAAAAAACTCGTCCCTTTTCCGAAGATAGGTAAGCACCGTATCTTGCTGTCATAAGGAGTCCTTCACTCTAGAGTCATGACTTAAAAGAAGCAGTTCGTCGTAGCTCCGGACTTCAGAATGCGAATGTACCTATAAATTCAGGTACTAACAACATCCATCCAGTCGTGTCTAAAGGAATTCCTTCATAGCAGCGGACTATCCCCAGGCGCACGACAACCTCATAACTGTGAGCTCAAATTGCTATTACATACGCTGCTACGTTCTTTCCTTTTGTTTTAGTTACAGCATGATATTCATTTACATAATGTGATGCATATTTCCTGAAGCTTTATTTAGCTGTATTTCTTATTGCTTTTTCCTGTTTCCGTTATTTTTTGTGACATATAGAGTCTTTCGAGTACATCGACAGGAGATGATAAGAGAGAGATTACAGCAGGGGATAGAGAAAGAGAGTAGGACTTGGAGGCTGATAATTGGAGCTAAGGTCTGGAAGGCACCAGAAAATAAGTAGGGTAGGCGCAAGGTTTTGTTGGTCGGAAGTAAAGGTTCTTGAGTGGAGAGTGCAGTAAAATTTGGAGACCAACTGGATTGGAGCATTGGTCGGGATGAGCAAAGAGTTGGGGTGGACTGCAAGTCCAGGATCTTGCTTTTGTGTACCATGTCATACATCTTTAATCACATTGCTTCATGTGAGTCCTGGAGAGTGTGTAAAAAGAAAAGGTCTTGTTCGTATCTTCGTTTCAACCTGGATCAATCTTCATGCGGTTGTTACAGAGGGAATGATTTGCAAAATAGATGAGTTTCGAACGCCGATTCACTCACCATTTTAGTGTGGACTACAGCACTGAATATTCGTTGGGTATTAGCGTTTACAAAGCCTACTACTGATGCTAGGGGCTTGGTATGAGACTAACTGATGTGCAGCTATGTGTGCATATATACAAGGGAGTTCCCAGTCCAAACCTCCTCCAGTTGAAGACCGTTATGGAGCTGCTGAAACTGTAGGGGTATTTTCATCAGGGCTTTCAGCTTAACCATCCTGTGTGTGCATGCATGAGCACAAAAGTAGAGTAGCTCTAAGTTGGTATTCGGGCTACGTTATACATTATGCGTATATTGCCTGCTACATCAACTGTTGGCCAACTTCTTCAATCCAATGCAGCAGGTGGACGCAAATATGTACAAATCAAAAACGCGCGGCGGGCAGGGGAAAACAGACGGGCCAGAGTGCAGGTGGTGCGGGGAAGAAGAGACTACAGCAGCACACGTGTTAGACAGATGCAGGGTATGGAAGACGAAATGGCCCGGAGGCAAGGAAGCGCTGCTCAGGCCACCGAAAGGGGAAGAAGGAAACCCGGACCCACTCGGGACTGGATTCAGCGGTGAACGGACGGACGGACGGATGGTACGGCTGGATGTTATACCTTTTCCTATATTACAATTCTCCTCTCTTTTTCTCCCTTTCTCCCTCTCCTTATCTCCTATGTAACTAAATCGCCATAGCCCATACGGCGGCACGCGATCACTGATATAAAAAAAAAAAAAAAAAGCGCGGCGAGTGTGCGTGCAAGAGAAGCGTGGGAAAAAAAAAAGGCGAGGATAACAAGCTAAATATTTCCTTTTTTGCTTTGCTGAAAATCGCCAAAGGCAGTCATCGAGCGCACACCAATTATTTCAGGAATCATGGATCGCAAATACGAGTCAGACTAGAGAAATTTCTACCATGCAGATCAGCATGATACAATTCACCAACCGTGACAAGAGGAGCAACGCGTGGGGTGGTACTTTGTAACATCTGTGCCTGTTGGCCAAGATAATCTCCCACTTATGACCTATTAGGTGGCTATTGCAGGTAACACTTTTGTCGCTGAATGTCTCATTTCTCCGAGACAGCCAACCAGCGCACTTGCCATAGTGTACTAATTCCCGCCCTGTGTTCATGAAAACTGTTGAAGAACGCGCGAGTCGGGGATGTGCAACAGCTAGAGGGAATTCATACAGCACCAACGAGCCCACATTCTCAAACCCAGGTTTTAATTTTATTTTATTTATTGCATTTTTAAATCCATACTGGAGTACCGCCCTATGTAGACCTATGGAATTGTTCCCGTGCCCAGACTATATGACGAGAGCCGAAGCCGCTAGCAAAGTAACAAGAAGGCAAAATGTCAGCAGATGTTGTGCCAAAAGCGGTCAAGATATTTGATACAAATGTGTTCTGCAGCAAAAGCTGGGATTATATAGCATAAGCTATGCAGAAACCAGTAAAAGTGGGGCTATCTGACGAAAGATTCGTGTGTAAACTCCCCCACGTCGTTCTAGTGTAATCAAGTGTCTTTATTATACATGGAAGAGCCATACTGAAGAGCTATTGAACCGTTCAAAATCCACACTTATTTCTGCTGTTGAATATTCGTATTAGGAAACTACAAGGTTAGCGCCATCGGGATACCAGCTGGGTGGGAGAACTAGGTTTAGTACTTTCAGGAAAGCCTCTTTGTTTGCTTAACCCTGCCGAATAACTTCCTTCGTCTCTGCCGCTTTCTGCCTCTGGAATATTGAATTAGTTAGAAGGCAATATCAGACCTAACCGTACTGCTGATAATACGAAGTATGAGCGACGAAAAAGATACTCTTGACCGCGCATGGAACTTTTTATCAGATCTTGGTCCGCTCTTGAATCTATTTGGGGAGGGCGTTACTACACAGTTTCTTCGCGGTTCTTTGTTCCTGGAGGACCATATCCTACTTGCGACACTGCCTATAGGCATTGTAACCATTATTGTGAGCGCCATTCGTGTTGCAGGGCCAATGTGGCTCAAGGCCATTATCGGCCGAGCAGGCGAATCGCGTGGAACAGTCGAGTTGCAGTTGATGTCTTCAACCTCGCAATTTGTCTCTGAACTATGGGATGGAATGACAATGGTGCGGGTACTGGCAAAAGCGCCAATATACGAAATTTTATACCTTGATGCAAATCCTGATGCGGACCCTGATGCTGATAAACCTGCGGATAAACTTGCGGATAATCCTGTGGATAAACGAAACTTTTATAGATTGCGCGAGGCTGAGAATGATTCAATCATGCTCCGCAAGCTTGGTAGGAGCCCAAAACTGTTCTTGGAGATCTGATGCATATGCTAATGATAGTACCGTAAACTTTATCCCTTTCAGCACCCCGAAGTCTTTTATGGCATTGGATAAGAAGTACTCTTCTCGGTAGAAGAAAGGAGTACATCAAGGTACCCCCGAAAGCTGCTAGTGGGCTTGATCCCTACCAATCCTCGACGCCTGGCGAAAACTGTTCTCCAACTGTAATCTTGAATATTGGAAATGCAGCTGGAGGAAACGGCCTTCTGATTGCAGTTGGCCTTGGCTTACTGTTTCAAATTGGGGTATTGATCATTATAGGATTTTCAAGTTACAATTCGAGAACCGCTCAGTTGTTCAATATTCATGATACCCCCCCTCGATACGTGACAATAGCTGCAATTGTTGGAACGGTTACCGTTTCGGCTGGAGTCCTTATTTGCTCCATTGTTATTGATAGTCGCACACAAGAGTTTGTACACAGGCTTAACCCCGATACGCATGCAAAGCACATCTTTCAGCTTTTCTGGCTCCAAAAAGGTGGTGCTGTCAATGACCAGGAATTTGGGTCCTATGCTATCTTCCCCCGATACCAGCTAGACCGCATCATATCATCAGGGCCACTTGACCATAATGTGAAAAAGGGAAACTCTGTTATCAACGATCATGTTAGCAATCACTATCACATATCTCCCTTCAAGTTGCTAGATCCTAACGTTAGAAATGAATATAGGAGATGATGAACCCACTTGGAGAGGAGCAGGCCTCCACGATTGCTCGTTTCTCAGCAACTGTAGGATCATTTCTCACTTTAAGTGGTTTCATATTGCAAGTACTGGGTCTCCGTGGCATGCCTCTTGCGGCGCCCCTGAGTATCCAGTGTGGAACATTACTCCTTTTGGGTTTGAGGGCCACTGTACGGCGTCGCAGAACTACGAGACCTTACATAGTAGTTTTACCGGTTAACTTTGAGCTTGAGAAACTGGCGTTGGACTTTACGAGAGCCGGTGGCCCAATATCTCTGTGGTTGGAGATGAAAGAAAGGTCTACAAGTCGACTCTGGAACCTAAAGGAAAGGTTGAAACAGCGAGATGAAGAAGACCAACAACAAGCTCATTCTCACCGCAAATTACAGTCGATCTTCATTGCAGCAGCCCAACTGAAACATCAAAACCCAATGGACTGGAAACCTGATGGAACGATCATGGAAAGAAACCCTAATGGGCTTTTTAAAATTCGAGGCTCTGATGGTAAAAGCTCTCTATGGGTGGTTAACGACATCAGATGTCCGCAGAAATGGGACGTTGACCAAACGATTACTCGAGCAGTTGACATGAGAATGGAACTGGGGAGAGTGACTAGATTATCTTCTGCCGCTCGGTCAGCTGTTATTTCCCTTATTAACGCCATGGAAGGGGTACTGGATAACTTATTTCCACCAAATGACAAGGCAAAACGTCACTACACGAATCCCTTAGGTAACTATAAACGCAAGGTGAATAAAGCAATTCATGATCGGAGCGCTAGTCCATTTCAAAAGGTGGCAGGCATTGGATTATTCGAGTCTCCTGCTGTCTTTCCAATCCAAATCACGTTTTCGCTCACAGAACCTTCCCTGGCCCGGACTGTGGAGTATGGTTTGAGGATTGAATATCACGAGGGATATGGGTGGTTTGTCACACCTGAAGAGGTCGAAGCAATCCTTTCCATGTCCTGTTACTCTTTGCACCGCATACACAACAGTCCTACACTCTTTCATCTCCAGTCTGCTACGTCCAATCAGCCAATCCAAGATAATATCGTACTTGATCTCCTCGGCTCTCCAAAATCCAATAACACCCTCTTCAGATGGTGGGCAAAAGGTGCCACTGACTCGTTGTTGCAAGTGAGAACAGAGATGGTTTTCAGGGAAAAATCATCTTATCCACTTTGCCCTAAGTCATCTCATTCGCAAAATATGTTCAGCCTCCATTCTGCAAACGTTATTGGAGTACTAGAAGGTATGTTCCCCACGGGCCATCGCGCTTGATAATTCAGATGCCAAGGCTGATATCTGAGCCGAAAATGGAATTCTCATGTACTCTTAAAATTTAGATAATAAAAACGGTCCTTCAGAACGTTCAAAAGATAACAGGCATATTGGTTGGCACAGCTTTGAGTTCAGAAAAAATCCTCCTGAAGGACGCGATATGTTAACGCTACAAGGTTTCGTTATAGACTCACAGAAAGTCTTTGTCCCAGTTTGCCAAGATCAAAAAATTGAAGAACAGAATTCAGAAGTCGAAGATCGAGACAATTGGACGCTTGCTACAGTCTCTGCAACAACCATTGAGTTAGCGTGTGCAAAGAAAATTTTCTCTGCTTTCTTGGATTCACTTTTCGTTTCATCAAAGGCAGATGATATCCGTGCAAGGTTTGCAGGGTCGAGCACGATTGTAAATACCACTGAGACAAACTCCGGTGATATCTGTGAGCTTGTTGAACGCAGTTGTCACCTGCAAAATGAGGGCATAGAACGGTTGCTTTGTGTCGTGAGAGATAGTGGCCTGTATGAGAGTGGTTATTGTGCAGACCTAAGAGTAATATCATCGCTAGCTGAAGCCGATCTTTTGCCAACAGCTACCGATCCAATCTTGAGGTGAGAATGGTCGCTGTTGTCTGATAGCGGAGTGTCACAAAGTATGCTGATGAAACTTGAATTTTCCAGATGGATAAAGGGATTTGAGCAAGTTGAATCCGTCAAACCGATAGCAACAAAAGCCTACAATCAGATACGTGTTGTGTGTTTCTGGCTGCTTGATCGACTTGCACCATGCGGCAGCCGCGGAAAGAACCCACACCTGACAAGCGCAGTTCTTCACACTTTAGAATTGCTAGTAATCCTCTATCGTCACCGCTGTGTCGAAGAAACACAAGGCCAGCCAATGGTAGGAGGGCCGTGGGTTTTCAACCCTCTCATGAGCTCGAGAATGTTGCACCGCAAACTTTTGGAGGAAGAATCTCAGATATCTCATAAGTTGGGATTGAATTATCCAGCAGTCCAAGATTGGATAAAATCATACCCCAGCTCGAACAGTGCTTCTGCAAATAACAAGACCGATGAATCTGGGCAAGATTCAGTCCCGTACCTCACGAAGGAACTAATGAAGGCCTATCTCTTGAAATACAAATCGCTTTCTGAGGCTCACAGTGTGGGCTGGAAGGTGTTGTGTGGCAGTTCAGTTTCAAGTTCTAAAGAGACCGATTATACAAACCCTAAGACATCCCCAATCCCGAGTCCACTGCAAGCGCCACTTCAGGGCACTGCGGCCGAGCGAGCAATGGAATTATTTCACTTTGTATATGAGTCCAGTGGTCAGCATGACGATGCGCAAGAACGGAATGTTGATATCCGGTACGTGATTTCTGAAATAGCATTATCAGCATCTACCTGCTAATACAACCCGCCTTTGTGAAACAGATGCCTTTCGCCCTTTACATGGGAGAACGAGGACATAAGATCTTGGGTGCCATTTCATTACTTCTTCGATCAAGAAAGTTCTAGAATGATTGCAAGACATCACAGCATCGGAGAATTTCACTGCGCAGCTGCTGTGGGTGAAGAGGAAATATTTCTGAATTTGACTTCAAGAGGCGATTTAGCTACAGGCGACGAATTTGGTAGAACCCCGTTGCATCTAGCTGTCTGTGGCGGTCACAAAAAAATTGTCGAGATTCTTGTGAATGAGGCCGTGGACGTATATGCGGCTGATCAATGGGGACGATCGCCAGTCCAGCTTGCAGTGGCAACTGGTCGGAAAGATATTCTGCGATTGCTTCTGTATCCAAATGACCAGCGAAGTAACGGAAAAATCAACGCAGTGGACAAGTGGGGATATGCTACCATACACTACGCGGTCGTCTCCGGTGATTTAGAAATTGTCAAAATGGTTTGCGAGCAGCCAGGATTTCAGCTCCGCAAATTGAAACCCAAGGGAGGTTTGACACGAATGGAGCTCGATGGAGAACGCCGCAAGCATCTCAATCATACAGGGAGAGTCAAAGTTCCTGTGTTGCATCTGGCTCATAGTGTTGCTATTGTGGAATTTTTGGTCGAGACAACAGAAGCCAACATCCTCGAGCGAGACGACAGCAAACGTACTTTACTTCATGCAGCAACGGAGCTTCCTGCGTTGGAAGTAGTCGACCTACTCCTTTCAAAATCTAATCCTGATTATAACCAAGTTGTCGCGGATTCTTCTAACGGAGACGAAGATGCGAAGACACCTCTTCATTTGGTCTCTGATACAATGGTTCTGCAGCGATTGTTACAAGACCATCGCTTGCGATCTCTGATCAACAAGAGAGACGTTTGGGACTGTACCCCTTTGCATTACGCAGTATTGCGCAACAAGGTCAATATCGCCGAAATTTTGATCAAAGAAGGTGCAGATACTACATTTACAGATTCGATGGGCCGCACGCCTTCAGACTATATTAGCTTTATAGAGGAGAAACCAGATCCTAAGCTTCGTGATATTTTGGAGACTCCTTAGACGGATGGCGGTAGAGCTGTTGAAGAGCAAGGGAATTATCCAATTTCGGCTTGAGGGCAGCACCAAGCCTCTATGAAACGCCGCGAGTTTTCCTCTTTGCTCTAGAATCTAGACTGATACTTACATTCCTAATCTATGTTATGTTAAGCTTTTTTTATTTATTTATTTCATGAATATTATTATTATTATTATTATTTTTTTTTTTTCCTATACTGTAATTCACCACCAAGCGGGCCACACCGGCAATCGGGACACCTTCCTCACCAAAATTGCACAACTTTCGCACTGAATATCTCAACAACCACACCAGCATTTCTTAATATGCTTTATGTAGGTATTAACCAAAAGGCCATTCTTGCAATCTAGCACTTTTGCCTGTTCAAAAATTGTAGATGTGAAGGAATTATGGCTTGTCGCATTTCCATAAGAAGGCTTGGCATTTATTTGCATGGGATGCCCATACAAAATGTTCGCAAGACTAGAATGTAGTCCTACTCTTCAACGCTAATTACATTACATATGATATTATATGTCAAGAGTCATCTGAAGAGCCGTAGTAAGGTGGTGTATTCATTTGGCTTAATCTGTTGAACTGTAGATTTGGCTACACAATTTATCTACTTTGGGGGGTTGTTCTCATACAAACGCTCTCTATGGGGGTATGCTATTGTGAAAAGTTTCACAATCACTACAGGTATTACCTAACTATGTTGCCCATATATTCCTAATGAGCGATCCTGTTGCATGTGAGTGTCAGAATTTTTTTAATGTACTTATTGCAGGTGTAGCATACAGAATTCAGAGGCGGTGGCACTTGTATGGGCATCCCATACAAATAAATGCCAAGCCTTCTTATGGAAATGCGACAAGCCATAATTCCTTCATATCTACAATTTTTGAGCAGGCAAAAGTGCTAGATTGCAAGAATGGCCTTTTGGTTAATACCTACATAAAGCATATTAAGAAATGCTAATGTGGTTGTTGAGATATTCAGTGCGAAAGTTGTGCAGTTTTGGTGAGGAAGGTGTCCCGATTGCCGGTGTGGCCCGCTTGGTGGTGAATTACAGTATCATTAATCGCGTACCGCCCTATGGGCTATGGCGATGTCTTAAATACATAAGTGAGTCAAGAAAGTGAAAACTGCGGTGAGACTATATGAAGATAAAGGTAGTCGTAAAAACAGAACTGTAAAGGAACGCTGCCCTATGCCGTCTCCCCTAACATCTCCACTAATCTCCGTAACGGATCCCCCTCCTCTTCCCCGGTCCGGGGGGCCTTCTGATGTCCTCTACCCCCCTGGCCATCTCCTCCGCCACACTCTACATTCTTCTAGAACATGTTTCGTCGTCTCGTCCCCTTCTCCGCACCATCTACACACCGGACTGGCTTCTTTCCCTATCTGGTGCATCCACGCCCGTAGGCCCTTCGCCCCAACAGGCCTGCCAACCGTGCGGTTTGGTGTCCGAGTCTGTTTAGTGGCCTGTAAGACAGTCCCAGTCTATGAATATTATTCCTCGCATCTCTGTAAACATTATCTTTGATTCATTGACCCTTAAATTCCTTGCATTGAAGTATTTTGGTTGTCTGATAAGTTTCATCTACATCTATACGACGTACTCCAGTTCTATACGTATACTTATAGCAGCCGTTCTAGTGCCTTAGCTTTTTCCTCAAGGTTGGAAATTAATTTACCTCCAAGAAGCAATTGTATACTTGGGAATATGCGGGGCCAAACGTGGCCACGGCCCAACTGTCGAGCGGCCACTCATATATGATTGCTCGGGCAGTTGGTGGTGTGGTGGTAACCACGGTACCGAAAGAAAGAATAAGGCCAAACGCGGCCTGGAGCGGTACTCATCGGTAAGGCCACATGATAATGATACATACATTTTTATTTTTTTTATTTTTATATATATATCATTAATCGCTTGCCGCCCTGAGGGCTATGGCGATGTTTAAATATCATACATATATCAAAACATAGGTCCAAACACGCTAACGACCACACTGGAACCGAACATCCAAGAAGCGAGATGTGGTTGGAAGGCGAAGGTGGTCTATAAAATGTATGTAGATAGGACTGTATGGATGAGGGACACAGATGGACACGCACAGAGACAAGACAATTGAAGACCCTTCCCTTGACATTTGACCATTGAGGCCGCCCTTGAGACTTCGTTCCGTCAGCTCTAGATACCGGTACCCGTGCAAAACAGTGGATGCTGTTGAGCCTTCATCACAATGGATGACTCAACCGCTCCTTCTTCTGTCTTCTATCAACGTATCCTCTCATGTTTATAACTCTACTAGTCGGCCCGTATAATCCTCCTATCATGTGTACACAATTTACACAGCATTATGGCTTTCTCTCCCTTTCCCTCCTGTTTCCAGCATTGTACTATTGTCTCTTCTCCTACTCCATATCATCTATGCCAGAGCCATTCGCCTTGCCAAGTATCCTGTAGCTTTAGGGATAGGCTACTTATGACCCAAGGTACCATATATTACTACAGTAGAGGCCAAGTTTAGTAGGGCCTATAGCCCAAGTTGAGTATATTCCTCCCCCATAGCCATCTAGGATTGTCTAGTTTTATATCTAGACTGAAACATCTTAATGAAAATTGATCCAATAAGACGGAGTATCCAATATGACAGAATCCAATGTGAGAGAGGTTCGACTGTACTGTCTGCGCCTTGTTCACCTGCAGCCACGGTGAAGTCATGTAGCTAAGCAGCATGGATGATCCGGCCCACAGTCCGGTGTCACAGACTTGCCCCTGGGTAATAAAGGGGTCCTGCCGTGATCTGAGAGCCTGTCAGAGAGGCCTCGAGAAACTGAGGGCAGAGCTTGGAAAATGCAATCTACGCTTCCTCCTTAAATCGAAATACAACAACGCCTTTATCGACATTTCAAAAGGGAGGGCGGTAACAGCTACATTATCCTTGCCCAGACTGACTTTGACACTCCAAAAGCATCCAAACTACATGGTCTGTTTCCGGACGAGCGACTACCCAAATATGTGCCGTGCCAAGGCGAACAGCTGCAAGCGGGGTTATGTGATACAAATACAAAAAAAAAAAAAAAAACCCCAGATATGTACCTGAGTACAGATGAGTGCGCTAGGGAAATGGAAGTGTGGCAGCATTCAAGCTGAGTGAGACTGGACGTAGGGGTGCAAGGAGGTGTTCTGGCTTTATGAGAATTTCAATGATGGTGGGTGCTATATCGACCCTCTGATTTCCAGGGGCAGTATTTGTCAGCAGGTCCTGTAGACACCTATCTTTTGTTGCGCGGAAGAAAGTTGGACGCTGAATTGCTGGGATGACTCCGGACAGATACTTTTGCCTGTCCGCTCAGGGACAGGTAGTTCCTTGTTCGGTAAGCGGATCGCCATTGGCGTGCGCTAATATGCAGAGTCTTCAAGGGTGGCGAGCTCGCATGTACCCGAGTACAATTTCATGTATATCGAAGGTATAGTGGCTACCCACTCACAGCTTTTCTCTTTCGCCTCCACTGTCGCCGAATCATTTACTAGTTACTACTTGATAGCCAGGATGCGTGGTCTTTCAATAAAGCCAACTGCTACTACCTCCGAAGTTGGCCATACATCCTTTTTTTTCTTTTTTTTTCTCATTACTCGCGTGCCGCCTTATAGGCTATGGCGAGCATACATCCACTAAGTCTACCAGTAATACACCCGCCATAGCCTACAGAGGCAGCATGCGAGTCATGATATTAAAAAAAAAAAAAAAAATACCAGTACTACAAACCATTTATTATGTACTTCTGTTGTTGCTGCGTCCTACTATAGTAAATGGCCGAATAATAGTTAAAAAAAGCTGTTACCACAATTTTGTAGATACTTGGCTGAAGAGCTTTAATAGTATATAAGGCTCTTGAAAATTGTTCTGGCATATATTTTCTGCATATTCAATAGCTTGCCATGCCCACTCTCACTCAGTATTACCTAGCATTTAGCATTACCTATCATCTCGGTCTTATTCTTCTTAACAATACCTATCCCCTATGTATATCTTTTATACCTAAATAGGCAATAGGGGTGATAGATATCATATTCCTGTACTTCATTGTAGTACTCAATTACTGAAGAGCAGTACGCTTTTATAAATGATGTATTACATCGTCTTCAAGACTATGCATTAGTTACTGGATGAAAATCAACAGATTCCTCTTTAGCTTCTCCATTCACACTGGCAAACCAAAGGTCCAATAGCACCCATAAGATAGACAATGACCGACAGAGAAGTACCTACAGATCTACCTATTACAATACATCAACAGCCGCCACAGGACCAATATACTAATTAAGGCTGACATCTCCACGATCAAGCTTTAGAACGACTGGGCCACCACGTGAAGAAATTGGCGGGACTGCTGGGGGCAAAGGCTTACAGGCATGGCACCACAGGATAGGCAAGAGCGACGGCCCAGATTGTCGGTGGTGCGGGGAAAGTGAAGAAACCAGCAGGGTATGGAAGAGAATTTGGCCGGGGGGCAGGGAGGACATCAAGACACCCACTGATGATGCTGATGCGACGGTTTGACGAGTGACGGAAATATATTTCCTTATCGATTTTGGCTTATTCTCCATCTAATTTCTTCTTTTCTAGTGACGGAAATCTATTTCCCTATCAATTTTGGTTTATTTTGCACAGTTATTTCCTATGTAAATAAATATCGCCATAACCCTTAGGGCGGCATGCGATTACTGATATTAAAAAAAGAAAAAAAAAAAAAAAAAAGCTACGCAGGATGTTATTCTTGTTCAGGTATTGTACATAATATCTTAGCTTAGGTACCTCTCCGCACCGCCTCCCCACGGTAGCCGCGTAGCTGATGGTGGAAGCCATGATATGTAGCACCACAATGTTTGCTAGTCCGGCTCAGTTTATAATGAAGGAGAAGATGGAAGGTTGCAGTGGGGCTTTGCATTAAGATGACTCAGCAGTTACCGTCTTACTTACGCTTATTGAATTGAGTACGTCGCTTGCTGCATTGCAATAGATACAGGAACATAAAGCGACATATATAGACAACTTTTGGTGATAACGAGAAATCCTCAAGTAGAGAAAAAACCTGAAAGCAACATATGCAAACCCGCTTTCTCATGTCATGACGACAGACCATGATCATGGTTCAGTGCATATGCCAGTAGGCTGTCATGATGAAGTAAAGAGAAGTAAATCTCAAGTACTCGGGGTTGCCGGTAGGTAGTGGCATGTTGTTGAACACGTGCGGTTGCAACAGAAAATAAACAGTAGGTACTCCACCTCGATATGAAAACGCGAGGAACACGGAGAGCGCACTTTAGTGCAAATTTTGCAAATAGAGAAACTACAAGAGATGAGCGGATGTGAATTATTACACTTAGAGAATCTGGAATGAAGTGGTAGGAAATTGCAGCAGAAGTAGATATAAATTATCAGACTTGTCATGCCATATACAAGAGATATAAAATGAGCGAAATCAACTCTCCTAGCAACTGAAAACAAAGTGGAAGGCCAACAATTTTTGATGATGCGGAAAAAGAGAGATTGCAAGCTTTTGTGACAAGGGATAGAGATACGCACCGAATGACTTAGGAGGCTATTAAGAAAGAGCTTGGTTATTCCTGTTCAGCAAAATTAATTCAAGATGTTATGAAGAGTATGGGGCATAGTAAGCATCGTGCTAGGAAAAAGTATTTTATTTATATTACTATGAGGGTCATAGAGATACTAATTTTTATTTTATATTAGATGGGGGATCCGATCACAGAATAAAGTTAAGCAGGTTGCTTGGTGTCAAAAACATCTTCATTTTACAGAAGAAGACTGGTTGCGTGTAGTTTGGACTGATAAATCTTCTTATTCAACTAAAGGCTTTATATATCGCCCTTTAGTTACTTGCAATGCCGTGGAAGAATTCCATCCAGATTGCATTGATGAGGTCTGGGAGTCCGGATATGAATCTACTATGGTATGGGGTACATTATGTAGTGAACTTAAGTCTGATCTATATTTTGTGCCATCTGGTGCGAAATTAGATTCAGCTAAATATGTTAAAAAGATTCTAGACTCACTGCTTATACCTTTTTGGTTTAAAGCATGTGAGTTTTACGGCTGGACGATGGTTATGGAAGATGGTACCCCAGGGCATAAAGGATTTTCTAAGGTATGCCGCAAGAAAAATGATATGGAGACTTTAGAATGGGTATCTCAATCTCCAGACCTCAATCCAATTGAAGTTTTATGAGGTGACATTGAAGTACAACTAGGGAAAAAATATGGGTGCCTAGATAATATTCCGGACTTACAAGAAAAGCTCAAGGAGGAGTGGAATAAAATTTCAAAGGATACGCTATTAGTATTGGTTAGAAGTATGCCAGACCAGTTAAAGGCTGTAATTCAAGCTAATGGGGAGGCGACGCCTTATTGACTTTTTACTTATGGTATGAGCCTTTTCTTTTTTTTTTTTTTTTTTTTTTTTTTTTTTTTTTTTTTTTTTTATTTTCCTTCCTTTCTACAAGTTTCAAGTTTTTCGAGTTTTTCGAGTAAATTTCATGGTTGCAATATTTTTTTTTTTTTTTCATTTTTCAAAATTTTTGCATTTTCTTATATTAGTGTTGTCATGTACTATACCAAACCGGACAACGATCGACCATTGCATAACGATCGACATTCCTTGGCCAATTTTCAAACGCATTCCCCACCCCGTTTTGACTTTCTATACCTGTCAACCACCTAATTAACTACCCGCGATGCCTCCCAAATCGAAAAAAGAGCTAAAGCTTCATGACAGTCAGCTAGCACGTGCTATAGACTATGCTTATAAGCGTCCAGATGTGTCAAAAGCGAAAATAGCTAAAGCATTTGGTGTTAATCCTACAACATTACGCCGACGATGCCATGGAGTACAGAAAAGCCGCGCCAAAGGCCGACAGGACTATCAGCTACTTACTACAGCAGAGGAAGATGCAATTGTTGACTGGTGTAAAAAAATGTCAGATATGGGCTTCCCGGTCACGGTACCTATGCTTCGGTCGATGGCATATATTCTACTGCGTGAGAGAGCTTCGGGAAAGAAGAAGGTTGATCCTCCCGGTATAAACTGGCACAACCGTTTCCTCTCAAGACACCCGGATATCAAGCTTAAGTACGTCCAATACCTAGAGAAGATACGTGTGAAAGCTACAGCGGACATAGAGGAACAGCGTTTATGGTACATCAAGCTACGTAGTCTTCTCCGGCAATACCATATACTACCTGAAAATCTGTGGAATTGCGATGAAAAGGGTGTCATTATTGGCCTAGCAGTAGGTAGGCAAAAAGCTCTCGTTAGGGCATCTACAAAACATAAGATAGCTATCACAGATGGTAGCAGAGAATTCTGCACAGTCCTCGAGAGTGTCTCTTCCTTAGGTCACGTGATACCACCATTTATTGTATGGAAGAATAAGGTGCATTGTGCTGGTTTCTACGGTACAGGTGGTGTACATGATACACCAGCATCTTTTAGCCGATCACCCAGTGGCTATATGGATGATGAACTTGGACTAGACTTCATGAAAAAGCATTTCGAACCGCATACCCGACCCGCTACCCCCCCCACCACCAAGCCAATATATCGCCTGCTTATTGTCGATGGGCACTCATCACATGTCAGCTGGTCTATCGTGGAGTATGCCCTAGACCATAATATCATCATGTTCTGCCTGCCTTCGCACTCTACACACATTATGCAGCCTCTCGACGTAGGGTGTTTCTCACCGCTGACACGAGCATACCGGACTGGGCTTCAAGACTTCATATACAACCACCCTGATCAACCATTTGGAAAGGTGGAATTCTGGGAGGTCCTATGCACTGCTAGACATGCTGCACTCACCAAATCCAATATCACTAGTGCATTCAAAGCTACTGGCATATGGCCACTACGGCCGGAGGAGGTTATTGGGCGGACTGAGGCAAAATTACTCCAATTACCTGAACTAGAGCCTACCAATACCCCTATGAAGGTAGCTACCCTCCGCACCGAGCTATCACAACTGGACTTGACGCCAAATACCCGTGCGGTGGTGTACAATTATCGTGATTACCTTGAGCGCAAACTTGTACAGCATCGTATAGTTGAACCAAATGCCGAGACGCTCAAACAGCTGCGTAATGGTAAGACTGTGAAGCCGCGTTCAACTAAGCAAATTCAGGGCCCCCGCACTCTCGACCGCGCCTATATTGAACGTGAGAAAGCTCGTATTGCACGCAAGGAGGTTGAAGATGCCGAAAAGGCTGCCAAAGCAGCAGAGCGAAAAGCTGCCAAAGCGCAGAAGGCTGCAGAGCAGCAGGCAAATCCTAGAACTGCAGAGAATTCACGGGCAGGTACAGGGCAAGGGCCTAAACGTGGTGGCGGGCGTATACGTATATCAAGGGCAGCACGGCAGAGGAAATTTAATGCCGAGGGGGCTGATTTGCAGCGAATTGAACGTGCCATGTCATTTCTGTCATTATACGGTACGTACCATATCCCAATACGTTAGCCTATTGCTTCAACTGACCATGGAATTCAGAAAGGCAATTGGGAGTATGAATTAGCAATATAGGCATATCACTGGAGTCCTCTGGTAGTGGGTATAGTGGTGGAGGCTATTGGGGGGGGTCTAACTATATGGTATGGAGATTATGTTGACTGTGGAGCATTGAATTTTTGTTTCTGTATGATGTAGTCATCACCATTAGCTTTAGCGTGCTGTATTTACCTATAGTCGAAGTCATGATGTGCTGGAATAATGGGTTGCCGGACTGGCCGTTTTTGTTCAATATCCGTAGGTATCTCTGGGCGCCGAGCGTTATGCAATGGTCGATCGTTGTCCGGTTGGGTATAGTATATAGCATTTTTATCATACTAAAAGTCTGTGGAAAAATTTTGCGGGTTTCCCATACAAAAATTTCTACAGACTTTTCGTCCGTTTTTACACCACTTTTGCTTGGCCCGTAGCAGCAGAAGTACCACGTGAACCCACGTGAGTACCTTGGCGCTGCATAATTCCACAGACTATGCCGCACCCCCGAGTACTAGACAGAAAAATAAGTATTTGGACAGGGGATAAATGCATATTTATGCCGCATGCAGTATTCGGCAGAAACTAGCATATTTTCGTATGCTTGGCTGGTGATAGCCATAAGACAGTCCAAATTTCATGATAGGGTGTCCAAATTCATTATGTAAGAAAGTATTTGGACAGCTGACGTGATGAAATTTGGACAGCTGACATAATGAATTTGGACTTTTACTCCGTACACCTATTCTTTACTGCCAAGCATACGAAAATATGCTAGTTTCTGCCAAATACCGCATAGCGCATAATATGCCTGTCCAAATACTTATTTTTCTGTCTAGTACAATGATGAAATAGTACGCTGCATATCAAAGCGATACGAATGATAATCCTTATCCCGTCTGTGTGTTTATGCAAGTCATGTAGTCTCATGCCAAGATCCTCCAGCCGCGACTATGTATTCATGAAGCTCCAACCGCGTAGTGCGGAGTAGCTTAGTCAGCCACTGAGCGGAGTCTGGTGCGAAGTAGTCTCATCTGGGGAAGCTCAAGTACGTCTCAGTCTGATTTTTGTTTCTAATATATATCATTACTCGTGTGCGGCTATGACAAGATTACGTACAGAAGAAATAGAGGACAATCAACAACAGAATGACACCACAGTCGCAAAATCATCTCTCTATCTAGCTCATCAACTCCCCATGCACGCGGTCCCGTTCCCCTTCTCTTGCAGCCGGAGGCCTGTATATCACCGCCAGCCCCGGCTGGCCACTTGCTCCTCCATACCTCACATCCGTCCTTTATGAGTGTTGCCGTCTCCTCTCCACACCATCCGCATTCCGGGCTGTTTGCCAAACCTATTTTATGTCTCCATGCCCTCAGACCTTTTCCTCCGAGGAGGCCTGCCAGGGGTGCGTACAGACCTACGCAGCCTCTACAATGGCCAAAACTCCATGCCCAGTCTGTTTCTTTCCTAAGCTCGCTGTGATTTGGCCACCATGCGCATCTCTGCCTCTGTGACCACCGCACCCTGGTAGGGTAGGAGAGTCCCTATCTTTGCCGCCTTGGCTGCCACGCCATAGTAGAGTCTACCCCGCAACCTCCCGGGGTGAGTCTTGGCCTCGTTATTGACGCTTAGGGCTGTGACGGCCTTTTCGGGGCCACTATGTGGATTGCGCCTTGGCACCTTAAGCCCCTTCGCTGGGCTTCCGCTCCCTTCAGAACCAAGCGCCGATAACTACACCCACTGAGTTGCAGTCCATGCCTCACTTGTGCCCTGTGGCATTTCGACCCTCGGACCACCCACAGGACTGGAAGCACAGGTTTAACATTTCATGACTGGTGGTCTATAGCATACTAGTGAGGGGTGATTCCAAAACTATCAGCACTGAAGTCGGTGGGACCCTCAGTCTGATTGGGATGCAACTCCACGACAGGCCCTCCCAGAACAGGGAATTCCCGGTCGAGAAGGGCGGGCCAAGCCTGCAGCTCTGGTTCAACCCCATCTCTTCTTTGCTCTGCAGCCTCTCCGTTGCACTCTCGATCTCCACATCCCCTGTACTTGCAAAGCGCCTCACCATCCCCGGACACACCTAGTGAAGACAATTCTAACTTTCGTTGTCACCATGAATCCTCTTTATCTCCTTGTCTTCGGCATGCCATTGCGTTGTGGACCTGTTCTTACAAAACCGCCTCCTCCTCACCCAGTGAAGACCATTCTAACTATCATCATGAACCCTCTCTACCTCCTTATGTTAGCCACGTTTGTGCTATGGACCTTATTCGGGAGAATACCAATTGTGACACTGCTGCAAGCGTGCTTCAAGATCACCATGAATCCTCTTTATCTCCTTGGCTTCGGCAAGCCACATTTGTGCTATGGACCTTATTCGGGAGGTTGGTAACCAGCGTCTTCTCATCGTGCTACACTCGACCTGTACTGACACAATGCAATGGTACCTTCGGCTGCTCTTAGTGCCAACTGTAATTGTCACGCAATCATGCTTCAAGGTCAGATTTCTCTCTTCACGGCAGAGCAGTACCGCGAACTCCAGCAAGTGATAGAAACGCGGATTACGGGTAAGAATACTATGTTCAATGAGCACTACTAAGGGAACAAACGCTGACGGTAGATGGTGTTCAATTCCTATCTGAAGTTCAACTGGCAAATTTAAAGGCTCATGTTGACCATAAACTTGGGAGATTGAGCCAGACCGTTAACCACCGCCTAGAGGAGGTTGAAAATGACATCCGTACATTGCACAATAGATTAGATCAAACTGAAAGCCGACTGGAGGACATTGAACAAAGACTGGGCACAGTCGAGACCCGACTAGACACTATCGAAACCAGGCTGAATGCAATAGAAACCCGGTTAGACACAATTACGAAAACCCTTGAAAAACCTATCTCAAGGATGGATAACTTCCACGAGATGTTGAAGAACAAGACCCAAGAAGCAATCAAACCAAGCACAGCTGTGGTGATGGAGTTGGACACCCCGGCTGGAAACAGCTCAAGTGAGCTTCGCAGTTCGGCTTGTGCACAACGCATTGCAACTAGTGTGGTTCCTCTTTGTGACCACGTGCTGTGGTGGTAACCACAGTACCGATGGAAAGAATAAGGGTAAATGCGGGCCGGAACGCTACTCATCGGCAGAAGTATATGATGATGCGTATATATGCTAAGGAACTTAAAGGAAGTGAGCTCATGTTTAAGATTTTTTTCTTTTTGTTTTTTTTATAAATCGCATGCCGCCCTGTGGGCTATGGAGATATGTTAGACACATAGGAGATATGGGACAAAGAATAGAGATAGAGGAATCAAAGAATAAAATGATATGAACTCCACACTTTCGCATCCCGGCAAGCAAAATTTCCCCGACGGCAAATTTTGCAGTTTCCTCCACACCTTTGCAACCTGCAAATTTTTCCCTACCCGGGTCGGTAAATCGCATGGCGCACTAAAACCTGATCCCGGAGAAGAACCTTTCCAACTCAACCCACTCCTCCCCATTCTCTGCTGTCCTGACGGATTCGATATATCTGGGATGATGGATCCCAGGCTACTGTCAACGATGCGGAGATATATGCGATCAGCGAGGCTGCAGAAAGGATGGAAGGAGAGCTACTCATCATCACAGATTCCAAGTTCGCGATATCCAGGATGTCAGCAATAGCAAAGGGACTCCCAACACCAGACAGGGCGACGAGGAGACTCAGGGAAGCCTGGAAAAGGCGACTGGATAGGGGAGACCTAGACATGGCTGTGATGTGGGTGAAAAGTCACAAAAGTATACCAGGAAATGAAGCAGCAGATGAGGCAGCGAGAATAGGGACAGCGCTACAATGCGCGGCAGAGGTGGTGACAGAAGCGGGGATAAGACAGGAGGCAAAGCGAGAGAGAGCACGAGAAAGAAATAGACTGGGTCTGACATACCGACCTCTGGAGAGACTCGGCGCGCGAGTATCGAGACTAGCGGGACTGTTGGGGGCGAAGGGACTACGCGCATGGAGACATCACATAGGGGAGGCGACAGACCCAGGGTGTAGGTGGTGCGGGGAGGCGGAGGAGACCACCGGACATTTACTGGAGGGGTGTAGAGTGTGGCAGAAGAAATGGCCCGGGGGCATGGCAGCAATAAGAAAACCCCCAAAGTGCAGGGAAGGAGAAGGTGACCCACTACAGGGGCTGATGGAGATGATGGAAGAGGACGGAGGGTGACTTCAGTTGCATTTCAGTGTGCCAGTATTTTATTTTCTCTATCTCATTTAGTTCCTGTTGATCACATGTACCTAACACATCGCCATAGCCCACAGGGCGGTAAGCGATAAATGATATAAAAAAAAAAAAAAAAAAAAAAGTCCTTTTCCAGTTCTTCTCCATATCCCCCCATTCTCTAAAGCCTTCTGGGCGAAACCTCTGCTGACTGCACAGGAAGGCTAGGTGCGCCCCCGTCTGGGACTCCCCGCAGCTGCACTTCTGCGATTCCGCCGCTTCTATTCTCTTCAACCACACCCCACATCTTCCTCTCTCTCGGTGCATGGCAGTGAAGTTGGACACCGCTATCCTATTCTACTCCATGACCTTCCCTTTCCAAAGCCCTCCACTTCTCTCCTTTCCTTCTTCCATGCTTTCACTCTCTGGCGTACTCCACTTCCGGTGGCCACCTCCTTATCCTGCATCACCGTCCTCTTCTTTGCCCACTTATCCGCCTTCTCATTGCCTGCGATTCCGATATGAGCTTTTACCCACAATAGTTTTGCATTCCCCCTCTTCCTCTTTCTCTTTACCACTGCATTTACTACCCTTCTTATATCCTCCATCTTTCCCTTTTCCTCTCTGCCCACCTTCTGAATTGCCATGATAGTGGCTTCTAAATCCAGACAGATCAGGACCAGTACCTCCTCTGGTACACTCTCCAGTGCTCTTTTCATCTCCTTCACCTCCCTGTCAAAAACTATCGCTATTCTTTCCACCACTTCTACTACCACTGCTGACCTTTCTCACACACCTGCTCCCACTTTGCTATCCTCGATCTTACTACCATCTGAAAAGAAGATAGCTCTCTCCCTTCCAGCCTCCTTAATCGAGGTCTTCTATTCCTCTTAGCTCCCCTTTTCCTCCTCAGCCTCTCTATAGTTTCCACCCCTACTACTTCATATCCTCCTCTCTATAAGATCTCCTCCTTCTCTTCTGAGATTCACACCCACTGGCCCTACCAGTGGTCCAATACCATTTCATACCTATCTTCCTCTGCTAGTACCTACTGCACTTTCCAGTCTCTTCAATTTCTTACCTCTTCTTCCGGAACCTGTCGCTCTTAGACTCATCAGATGATAAATTTTACGCCATGACACTGTGGCTCAAGTACCAACATTGTAGGGTAGGTACTCGTTACTAGCATTTAGTGATACAGCCTATAGGTGGGGGTGGTGTTGGCAGACCGTGCGACAGGTCTGTGTTCAGGTATAATGAGCTGCAATATTGAGTCGTAGAACTGTACAATTCCAATAAAATCCTTTCTACCAAGTAGAAAGTGCATATACGAATTGCTGGCTGTATGTCATGGAGGATGGTGCTTTGCTCATACAGCGAAGCAAGCACAATGGTTTTGGAATTGGTACTCTTTGATATGGGCACCTTCATCTCCAGATCTCAATCCTATTGAGGCTATCTGAGAAATAATAAAGAAGAGACTGAACAAGCGATCTCCTAGACCTTGTGGAGAACAACTTGTTGCTAGTTGCTAGAATACTGGAAGAGTAAGATAATATTACTAGTAAAGAGATATTAGAGTTGATAGATTCTATGCCTCAATGAGTGCAAGTTGTAATGATAGCAAATGGTGGATATACACAATGCTAATACAATGTTGATAATTCTTATATTCAGTGAGTCAAATGTATTCAAGTTGTTCAATCTTGTATCTTACACACCTGAATACAGATCTCTCGCATAGTCTGCCAACACCGCTCCCACCTGCATCACTAAATGCTGGTAACAAGTATGATCAATTGTTGGTACAGGCATGTAGCAAGATAGAGTCTAAAGTGGACTAGTAATGTAAGTGCGTACCGGCTCATGCTATGATGTACTAGTTTGAATATATGATTACTCAATTAAGTAAGAAATGAAAAATGGAAAAATAGATCTGAATTAATGAGCAAATGAAGAAACAAAAATGAAATCTTGGGTTTCCTGTACCTCACTCTATGATTTTACTCGCTTATCAGTTCCAGTCATACTGCTAGTAGACTTCGTCTTGCGCTGTCTCTTGCTCTTAGGATATTACATTTGGAGTACACCACTCTAGATGCACAAGAGCTTATTTATTTGCAGTGCAGAACATTTTAAGGGTATGCAATTGAGGTGCAGGTATCGCCATAGCCCTTAGAGTAGCATGTGATAACTGATATTCAAAAAAAAAAAAAAAAAAAAAAAAGAGGTGCAGGTGTAGGTAGCAAAAGCTTTAGTAAATTAGTATATCCTGTAAATCTCTAACAATTTTGAAACTGTTGGATAAGCTGCACTACTTTACAGGCTTAAAAGTAAGCAAAGTGCTCTACTTCTTTGTAAGAAAGATTGGCATGATATTGCTCTGTTCAAATAATTTTATTCACATATAAGCTACAAGCCTATAGCAGGAACCAAAAAAATATAGATTACCTCACTAGAATATGTGAAGTTGATAATCCAGCCATATGCAATGATCACAATCTAGCAGCTGATACTGTAGGTTCAGTTGATGTAGTTAATAGCTATCTAAAATAAATTTGTTACGGGCGCGAGGGGCTAGGCTCCGGTGGGTGCTGGAAGGCACTGGATGTTACGGCTACGGAGGTGCGTATTCGGCAGGCCGGAGTCGCTACGGAGGCGTATATACGGCGGGCCGGCTACGGAGGTGTATATGCTGCGGGCCGGAGTGGCTACGGAGGCGTATATGCTGCGGGCCGAAATGGCTACGGAGTTGTATATACGGCGGGTCGGAAGGGCAGCTGTTTTGCGTGGAGCGCGCAGCGGAGCGGAGCGATTCACGGGCGTAATGAGGAAACGATAGGTTTCAGAGTAATAGAGAACTTAGAACACCGCTTGTGTCTTGATTCTTCAACTGTGCTATCGCCTGTGCTTAAATAGACTGAGCGCATCATACATGACTAGGCAAGCAAATAAAGAAACAACAATTCCTTAACAATGCCAATAATTGTAATAAAGAAACATGCAACGTAGTACAGATGCTAGATAATAACATGTACTAGGGCATGTGCGCATATTAGCTTCATAAACCGAGTGCCAGGCATAAAGACCTTACAATCAACGATGACACACACTTCCTTAGCACTACCCTATTCAAAGACAAAGAATCCTCTGCCAAGCCTAACGGGTGATCAGTCCGGTCTAGCAGCACTGGCCTTACTAAGGGTTCAGGGTAAGTGTTTCCCCTGGTCGGGTAAGTCTCACCTTAGCCGTAACAGCTAGTTCTAAGTCTAGCTAGGAGTCTCCTACCTCCCACTGCTCCTCCCTTCCCCTACCCTGTCTTTCTTTTCCTATACATAGAGATACACTTCTATCTCTCTTTCTCTTCTCTCTTCTTTCTCAACTCATTATAACTCTTATTATTCTTAGAGTTATCTACTATCTATAAAAAACTACCAGTGGTATCTTTCTTACTATAATACACTTCTTAGTAGCATTTTCTAAAACTTCCACCTCTTTCTCTACTGCAATTCTATTTCTATCCTAGTACTACCTAAAAATCATAGTATTCTTTCTCTAAGGTCTAACTAGTCTCTCTACCTCTAAGATATCTATCAACTTCTCTATTTCTATTATTTATATAATATCTAGTATTTTTCTCTTTTATACTGCTTCTACTATATCTTTTCTTAGCTTCTTAGTCATATTAAGTATACTATCAAATTCTCCCTCCTTTCTAAATATTCTTTCTACTCTCTTCTTTACTATAATTATATCTTCTTCCTTTCTCAATCTTACTTGCTATCAATTCTTTCTCTCTCAGATATAAATAGCATTAATAGTATATACCTTATTTCTATTAATAACATAGACCTTTTCTGTTCATCTATCTCCTATTGGCCTCAAAAACTCCATCTCTACTACTCCTTCTACTAATATCCTTTTCTACTTCCTTAACTTATTTCTTTTTTCTAAAATCTGCTACTTGTGTTACTACCTAGTATGGTATGCTACTGCTTTTAGGTTCAGGCAATACATGTACTTAGTGGTTATCTTCGTTCTTTCTTTTAGTTAGTTAATATACACCTTATCATAGCCCATAGAGTGGTACGCGAGTAATAAAATTAAAAAAAAACCAAAAAGAACTGCTTTTAGGTTGCACCTTACTGCCTTCACCAGGTATTGCTTGTTCTGAGTTACTATTCCCTTTCAGGTTTGGAGGTTTCGTATAAGGTCCGAATCTGGAATCGAGGTTATGGTTTGTAACTCCTGCAACAACTCTAGTTTGGTAGGTCAGTCAACACTAACAGGACTGTGCTAGCACCAATCCGGTGCAACTGCTCCTATTCCTCGAAATTACTCTTCCAAAAACTTCTGAAAACTTAACCTTGGGGAAATGACTCGCAATCTTCTGAATTCTGTAGAATATAGGTGATATTCTTTCTCGGGCAGTCCCGAGCTTCGCTTTTGTCTAACTTTTGTTTTCTGGATGCGCCTGGAAGGTTGTCTTCTTCCAAGTGCTCGTTCTGTGTAAGTTTTTTTTTTTTTTTTTTTTTTTTTTTTTTTCACGTGACCCCGCATGCAGCTGTTCGCCAAGGCAGGGCAGTTCTGTGTAAGTAGTCGTCGGTGGGAGAATGGTGGTGGTGATGGTGGCAGCGATGATGAAATTGCTGTTTCCAAAGCTCCAACTCCTGAAAAATCTCTCGCAATGTGGGACTCCGGAATCGGGTTCGAGAGAGAAATCGATGCTGAGGACCACATATACGTGAGGGGGGAACATGAAGTCTAACTTTTGTTTTCTGGATGCGCCCGGAAGGTTGTCTTCTTCCAAGTGCTCGTTCTGTGAAAGTAGTTGTCGGTGGGAGAATGGTGGTGGTGATGGCTGCAGCGATGATGAAATTGCTGTTTCCAAAGCCTCAACTCCTGAAAAATCTCTCGCAATGTGGGACGATGCTGAGGACCACATATACGTGAGGGGGGAACATGAGCAACAGAGGCCCCTCCCCCTGGCTACGTTGCCCACTCTCTCATCAAACTCAGGCTATGGCGAGGTGCTAGGTACATATGCGATACCTTTTTTTTTTTTTTTTTTTATCTCACGTGACCCCGCGTGCAGCTTCTCGCCATGGCAGATAACTTGAGAAATATTGCAGTTGTAGAAGTGTCGATAATTGATCTGCTCATGAGGACTTCTCGCCATGGCAGATAAAGAATTGAGTCCCGTCTGTTGTATTCTCTGGAATGTTTTCAATGAAACCCTCGCCATAGCCCATCGGGTGGCATGCGAGTACTGATATTAAAAAAGAAAAAAAAAAATCTGGAAGGTCCATCATTCCTAGAATATATTTACTTGAATACAAAGTATGATATATACTTGACGAAAGTCGTAGACTGCTGCTGTTTAAAATTCTAGATATACGGGAGATTCTATTCATTTAAATACTCAAGCAATCTGGTAAACGCTGGCCTTAATTCACCTGGATAGTTGTGGAGTGATTCGTTTGATTGGCTTGAACCAGCCTGAATGGCCTGGACCGGCCTGGTTGGCCTGAACCGGCCTGAATAGCCTGGACTGGCCTGGTTGGCCTGGACTGGCCTGATTGGCCTGGACCGGCCTGGTTGGCCTGGGCCAGCCTGAATGGCCTGGTCTGGCCTGGTTGGCCTGATTCATAGTCCAGGCCGTTCCAGGCTGGTCCAGGCCACTGAGAATACTCGCCTGAACCGGTCCAGGGGGTTTCAGTCCAATGCAGATTACGGCCTATTGGATTCATTGGTCTACCTGTAGGCCTTCCCGGCGGTAGTCCGGCCCCTTTACCCTAATGATTAGGGCATGCATGGAGCAAACTGCAAACGGCATGGGTGCAAACACTGATTCCCGTTTGCATATGACGTTCTCATGTAATTAGTTAGTGTTCTCGGGGGACTTTTTGAGAGGCCCTTCCGCTCCTTTTTTGTAACTAGAACGACCTCAGCGAATGCCAGATCTGTGATCCCTGTGTCTCAGTGTTTCCGTGCCGTGTTCTTCGTCTGTGTTTCCTATCAGTCCCTGGAGCTGCTCAGCCCCTGTTTACAGTGTTTTTAGTCTCTGCCCGTCCCATGATAAGTTGGAGGTTGTGGGTTGTAGGAAGCCCTCGACGAAGGCCACTAGGTTGGTATCTATTCCTTGGATCTAAGCGATGACTCTATCCCTCTTTAGGAAGTTGAATACGGATCTGATGTCCCCGGCCAGGGCTACCCATTCCTTTCTGTTTAGTCGGTCTCTCACTTCCTTGAGTACCTGTCTTCGCAAGCCTTCTACCCCCGGTGTGGCCTGTCCCCTAGCTGCTGGTCTTGAAACAGGGCGTCCTTTGTTTGTACAATGTCAGCCACTACTTTCTGGCCCTGTTTGGCTACTGTGTTTAGTAAGATTATCGGCCTCCAGCTCCCTATCTCATGCTTGTTCTTTCATTTCTTTAGCATCATCACGGTCTCAGACCCTTTTGTGATTTTTTTTCTTTTTTTTTTTTTATCATTAGTCGCGTGCAGCCCTATGGGCTATGGCGAGTTTTCTTTTTAAAATACACTAGGAAAGGGAAAGGAAAGATATGAATAGTTGTGATCCTTACTCTCTGAATCCCCCTTAATAAAAACGTAGAAAATGGAACTAAGTACCCTTTATTCGTCGAACCTTCTCATTAGCGTCATCAGTTGGTCTTTGTCTTTTCCGTCGCCCTCCGGGGGAGTCATGATGTCTTCTCTGCCCCCCAGCCAGAGGCTTTTCCATACTCTGCATTCCTCCAGTAGGTGTGCTGTTGTCTCTTCTCGTTCCCCGCACCACCTGCATTCCGGACTGTCCGCCGTACCTATTGTGTATCTCCAGGCTCGCAGGCCCTTGCCCCCCAGGAGTCCAGCTATCGTTCTCACGTGATGGCCCAGCCGTTGGAGTGGTCTGTATTTCAAGCCTAGACGTGTCCTTTCCTCGGCTCGTTGGGCTTTCACCGCCTGTCTTAAGCCGGGTTCTGTGACCACTTCGTTTTGGTACTGGAGGCATGTGCCCATCTTGGCCGCCTTGTCCGCTTCCGTATTGCCTGGTAGACCTTGTGGCGACCCTTTTGTGAAGTCATAGTCTCCATTGATGTAGTCCGTGATCCTCTCCCTGACCGCCTCCCATAAGGTGGTGCGTATTAGGAGTTTCAAGAGGCCATACTGTACCCCTTCAGGGCTTGGTGCTGACCTTGATTTTGTCTTGCTCAGGGCCCTGTATTGGCTTCTCCCTGTCTAGCAGGGTTCCGATTGGTGTCTGTGTTAACCTTGGGTGGTGATCCTCCGCCATGATGAAGTTCCGTCAGATTAAGGTGTCTGTTATCTCCCAGTATGCCTTCTTCTTGTCCCTAATGATCTCCCCTAAGTATGCACCAGGCCCTCATTCTATTCTCCGTAGTGGCACCGCTATCCTTCTATAGAATCGTCTTAATAAGCCGCCTAGCTTCTTTAGTTTTCCTGTCAAACCACCACTTGGAATGGTCCACGATTTGAGCTGGCTTGGTGAACCGCTCATTTAAGTCAAGCAGCATTTCACAGCCGTCAGCCCCTTCTGCTAATGGTATATCCCCCCATTCTGATATATAATCCTCCCACTTGTTCCAGTCTGTGACCATGATTACCTTGTTCTTTTCCGTTCTGGTCATGCTGAGTGGCCCCTGTGGTCAGAGCCCGCGATCCAAGATGTGGTCGTTCCTCACCACTCCTCGGGTTTGGTGAAGACTCGGTCCAATAGTGCAGTCCTTGTGCACCCATTGACGTGTCGTGTTCAGTTAGTCATCCTTCTATGTATATGTTGTAGTAGCCCCTGACTCTCTAGCATCTCTTTTAGAATTCTACCCTGTCAGTCGAGTATTGGGTGCTGTTGTCGTAGCTGTTCGAGCTGGTCTCGGCCTCACTCGTTCCCGTGCTCTGCGTTCTCGGGGTGCTTGTGTATCTAGATGTGCTGCTGGATCCGCTCGTGTCGGTTTGGCTCATTTCTTCGGCGGTTGCTGTCTTCCTGTGTCTGCTGTCTCCCAGCCTGATGTTGTTGTACGCGACGTCCTCCATCCTCTCTGGCTTGCTCGGTGTCACCTTGCAGCTCGTATCCGGCTTATTCAGCGCTGCCGTGGTGTCCGTCTTGGCTTGCCTGGCCCGCCAGGTCGATGATCGGGACCTGGTTACGAGGCTAAAGATGGAATACAGAACTGTTGACCTCAATAAAAACCTGTCTAATACAAAAGCCCTGTAGGACAAAAAGCATTGTAGTAGAAGAAAAAGAGTGTTCAATACAAGACAAGATAGACAAGACATGACAGCTCTTACTTATTCTCCTGTTATAACCTATTAGATTTCGCTTATTCTACTGCATCTTATACTATAGAGAAAAATAAGTTATACCTGTCAAATTAAGCTTACCCGGGCCGGGAATTAACCACTTTCGCAGTGCACATGAGATGTAGAGAGTATTATTGACTGCATGCATGAGGTATAGAGAGTATTGAGTATATTCACTGTGCGCATGAGATATTGGGCGGAAATAGAATCGGCATGCCGAAGGTGATATGTTCGAATTACGGGGCTACGAAAGGGCCCCACGCCGACCTCATGCGTGATGCTGAAGGCGACATATACGAATTGTGAGGTCAAGAAAGGGCCCCACGCTGACCACCAGCGTCGGGCCGCAGGTCAAGTATTGTAATTGCATTGTGGATGCCCAAATGCACCGAGACGTAATGATCATTGATCAAAGGTTCACTTGTGGCGTCAGGATGTGAAAGGCGGGTTGCATCAGGGTGCTGTCCGGACACAACCTCTTTTTTAGTGATGGATGCCCTCTTAAGGCACTGCTCAGAGTTACTCACTGGGCTGCTTATTGAGCTGCTTATTGGGCTGCTCATTGGGTCGGGCACTATAGCCGCTGGTTGCTACTCACATGAGTATGATAGGCAGTTAAATAGTACACTTCCGGGTTGCCGGTTGACACTGCCGGAATTACCCCTCATTCTGACATCAAGTTCAGTGTTGACTAGGTTGGTGGTACAACATGCTAACACGCTTTTTTTTTTTTTTTAATTCACGTGACCCCGCGTGCAGCTGTTCGCCATGGCAGAGCCCCTGGGTCTAAACCCTCAAAGCCCGGCGGCAACCTGTAGTACAGTGATTGATGATGGTATGGCATGATAGGGTGATGAAGAGGCACCTAGATATAGATCACAATAGCTAGAGATACATAATCAGTTGTCAAACAAGGCGTACTATCTGCAGTACTTGTGAAAATGTATTATCATGAAACGCTTGGCTACAGGCTTCTTCAGTGTCTATAAGTGGTTGATGCTGTGAAAGTACATGGCACACTTATCAGTTGCACAGAGACGTAATAGAGGCATCTGGAAACTGCCTGGGTGTAAGCAACCTTAGTTAGTGCACCTGGTTATAATCAACAGATCACTTTTTTTTTTTTTAAAAAAAAAAAAAATCATTACTCGTATGCTGCCCTGGGGGCTATGGCAATATTCTAGATACATATGAAATAATGGGTGAGGTAATAGTAGGTAGGAAATAAGAAATAACTAACCTACTCCTCCAGAAATAACTAAGCTAATCCTGCAGCTGTTCCAGTAGTTTCGCAATTGATCCCATGTCCTCCTTTGGGGGTCTGGCCAGACCTTCCCTTCCGAATAGATAACATGCATCCAGGGTGCATAGGACGTTACAATGAATAGATGAGGTGCATTTAGGGCGCACAGAGCCTTGTTTAGAGCGCCTGGTTACAATGAATAGATGACGTGCATCCAGGGCGCTCAGGGCGCTTGGGGGGTATTCACCCCCCGGGGTGCTTCAGGGCGATTTTTCGTTTTTGCTGATATGGTTGGCCTGGAGCGGCCTGGTTGGCCTAGGCCGGCCTGGTTGCCGGCCTGAATGACCTAGACCGGCCTGGTTGGCCAATAGCCTGGACCGGCCTGATTGGCCTGATTGGCCTGGATCGGCCCTGTTGGATTCATTGGCAATGTTTGATGACTTGGTGGCACATGTCAGCGAAGTGGTAGAAATGACCGCATGAACTGCGCACGATCGAGTTTAAGATCCGGGGAAGCACAATTGAGCTGTTTCTCTACCCGGTAACTGTGGTGTGTCAGGGTCTACCCGCGAAGGGGATATCCACCCATATTGGCCTGTAAAGCTACTAGCGACAATTCGGCCTGATCAACCGATAGCTGCAGTCTGGCAATGAAACATGGGTCGGGCACGGATGTGTATCACAAGGAATGCCGGCATGGTCAGAGCGTAGCGACAGCCACCGGACGGACCTCTAGGAGCAAAGCCACCGAATGGACCTCCAGGAGCAGAGCCACTGAACGGACCTCCAGGAGCAGAGCCACCGGATGGACCTCTAGATGAGGCGAGGCAGTGGCTGAGGAATGCCTATAGATAGAACATCGTGATATCATAGCATAGAGAGACAATAGAAGGAAGGCACGCCGGATTGACTATAAGAAGGGCCAGCTAGAGCTGCCCTGTCGAAAGGTCAAGCACCAAGCGTTGTCCTAAGTTACACCCTCATATTTACTACATCATCGTAGAAACCGTAACATGGTGTGTCTGTCATATCTGTTAGGACAACTCGGGTTTTGTAGGTTATTTAAATAATCCCTCTATCGGCGGGCATTCCAGGCATCCAGGCAAATCGACTCCATAGTCCATGGCCACAAGGTTAATGTGGCCATGGCGTCTTGAACGGATCTACACTTCTGAAGACAAGCGTCACCTTTCCGCGAGTTTGGCGCCCCATAAATTATGGCCGTGAATCCGAAACTCGATGTATCCTCTTCTGAAGGCGTCAAGCCATCAGTGAAGCTAGTAGAGAAATCATTCTTACGTGTATCATATACCACGGATCATCTTTTGGAGAGATGCCGGACATGGCAGGCCAAATGGCCCGGAGGGAGACAAGCACTGCTCAGACCGGACAGGCATGACCAGGCGCAAGGGGACAGCCTCGTGGCATTGCTAGCATGGATGGATGAGTAGGGAAGGGTGTCGTTATTACTTATCGTTCTCTAACTTCCTATATGACTTACAGTCACCTGGCAAAAGAAAGTGGACACCTAAAGCCCAAAAACTATGCAAAAGTGTACGTTTTCTTTTGCCATGTGACTGTATTTCTACATTATCCTATGTACGTAATCTCGCCATAGCCCATAGGGCGGCACGCGAGTAATGATATATATAAAAGAAAAAAACGTGTATCATATAAAACATAGTGAAAGTTTCTATTTTTTTTTTTTTTTTTTTTTTTTTTTTTTTTTTTTATTTGTATCAGTACTCGCATGCCGCCCTATGGGCTATGGCGTGAACTAAAACCGCGCCATAGCCCTTTAAAGGGCGGCACGCGAGTACTGATAAAAAAAAGAGGTTTTAGTTACATGAATTTAGAGAAAATACTTAAGCGAAAACAGTCAAAAACAAAAGCCTACAGTATGTATGAGTTTGCAAAAGGAAAAGCGAAAGATCGTCGACGTCAGTATAACAATATTAGGAGCCTTTCACACACCTCTGCTCTAGAGCTGAACATCGTCCTGTAGGATAACAGCGTGATAGACTGCCGTATGACTGGTTACCAATCGTAACGACACTGGAAAATGGGCCAATCTAGTTGTTCTGTTGGATGCTCTGCTGGTCAATATCAGAACAACTTCCACAGAGAGCCTTAATGTCAATTTCTAAGATTGTACAATCGATGCCGTTGCAAATTTGCCAAATTTCCCCCCAGATAATGTCATCTATTGGACAGTGCTGCAACCATCGTTCACACATCGCTTCGGGGTCGAGCAGTTGATGTAATGAGATAAAAAGATAAGAAATTTTCGATCAAGGTCTAGTATAAGCAATCGCGTATGTGCAGTTTGTACTGAGGTCTCATGTACGTTTTTGTTCCACCTTTGACTGGGATGAGAGACAGTAGGTTATATAGGTTTTTGTTGGCCGTAGCTGTGGTCTTTTTTTTTTTTATATCAATACTCGCATGCCGCCCTATGGGCTATGGCGAGGTTAGCTGTGGTCATGTTCGGGGCCAGTCATCTTAACAGGCCACTCATGACTGGCACGGGCCAGCCATTTTTTCCACACAAAAGTGGATGGCCCAGATTCCGAGATGAGTGGCCCGGGCCATCAATATTTTTTTTTTTTTTTTTTTTCTTTTTTTTTTTAATATCTTCACTCGCTTGTCGTCCTATTGGCTATGGCGAAGGACATCCATATTTGTACTGACTGGCCCGGGCTACTCGTCCAGATTCCGAATACACACTCTGCGTACTGGAGTGAAAATTCTGCATTTACCGCCGCCCTACACACGTAGCCGCTCCTGTTGTATTTCCTGGCGAAGATACTGATTAAGTATATAAGACCCCTCGGCACTCAGAACTCTCGAATTCGGACTGGCCTAGATTCCTAGACCTCCTAAACACTCTGAACTCTCGAATTCCAGCCTGCTTGGATTCTGGAACCTCTTTAACACTCTTCCGGCTCGCAGCTCAGTGTTCCCGACGGGCTGGCCGGCCTGGGTCATAGAAATCTAGGCCTGGGCCGCCCAGGCCGGTCCAGGCCATTCAGGCTAGTGAGAGTTGAGTTATACAGTTGCTATATACAGAACGTACTCTAAATTCTACGTATACCTCATTCTCTAATGTTTAGGATTTTGCTTGCTCATTGCTGATTTTACACCGCCAGTATCGCTTTCCATTAGCCATGCCCTCTCCATAGCCCATAGGGCGGCAAGCAAGTAATGATATTTAAAAAAAAAAAAAAAAAAAAAAAAAGTTAGCCATGCACAGCTTTACCATACTGTCAAATCCAACTTTGTCGCACCAGATTTTGTAACCCAAGTTCCAGAAGACTCAATGTCTTTTTTTTTTTTAATAGAAAATCACGTAACCCCGCTTGCAGCGCTAAGCCATGGCAGGGTCCCTGGGCAAGCCCATAAAGCCCGGAGACAGGCTTAACAAAGAAAGTTCTATATACACAGCCCCGTTCCACCCCCCTTCTAAAACCTGATTCCAGAACCTTCCGGACGTTCTTCTGGTTTCTGCGAAGGCTCCCCTGTTCCACCCCATGACCTCCTCCTTCTCCTCTCCTTCCTCTCTCCTCTCCTTCCTCTCTCCTCTCCTCCCTCCACCAGAAGACTCAATGTCGGTATCAGATTAGACTGCAGGGAATCGTTGATGCAAGATCAAAACTTGAACTGCACTATGGAGAGTGAAGAATGCTAAAGGAATCATCATCACCAGTACCGGTGGTTGGAATGTCTGTCTCCCTGCAGTACTAATAGAAATTAGTATTTAGTCAAGCGATACTAAAAAAAAAAAATATTTACCTGAATACCTGCGAAAAGCGCTGCTCAATAAAACACAGTCTAGATAGTTATCCCAAAATACAGACTCCAAGGTGGCACTAGCAAACCTCCGGAGGATCGCAGAGGGACACCCCACCCATGAGGGCGCGACACAAAAGGTCAGGACAGCATGGGAAGGGCGAGGGACGATCTGGACGTAGCAGCGATGTGGGTTAAAGGACACAAGGGCATTCACGGCAACACGGAGGTAGACAAAGCAGCCAAGATAGGCGCCTTCCTGCAATACGAACCCGAGGTCATCTCTGAAGCCGGAATGAGACAACACGCCAAATCATGGAGAGCCGAAGAGAGAAAGAGATTGGAAATGAGCTACAGACCACTACAGAGGCTCGGACGTACGGTCTCTACCATGGCAGGTCTCTTGGACGGCACAGGCTTACGAAACTGGAAATACAAACTGGGGAAATCTGACGGTCCCGAATGCCGATGGTGCGGCGAAGAACTGGAAACCACAGACCACCTCTTAGACAGATGCCGGATATGGAAATTCCGCTGGCCGGGGGGAGGCGAGCACTTGTATTTAGACCGTAGTGAGCGGCACGAGCCGAGCCAGCTCGAGCTCGACTGATCTTGAGCGAGAAAACCTTTTTTTTCCCCTGTTTTCATGACGCCACTGAGATTTTTCCCCTGTTCAAGTTTCGGATGATCAACTAATACTATATTATTTAGTCTATTCATAATATTACATAGCATTGTACGCCAATGCAATAAATCCTTAATTCTACTCATATATAGTGAAATATGCAACCATTGAACCTTCAATATAGTTGCATATTCAATATATAATTTCTAGTCACATATTTTTTTCAAGTTCGCAATATGCTATCAGAATATTATATTGAACTTTAATAATGCAATTAAGAAATAAGAACTTTATTTAATCCATTTTAATATTGTAAATATTCTCGTATTATGAACTTGAAATGAAATATGCAACAAGAATATAAAATATATGACCAGAATATATATAAAATATGCAACTAGATATAAAATATGCGACAAGATAAATTGTATTAAATTTCAATATGCGACTACATTGAAGTTCAATGGTCGCATACTTTACTAGAATCAATGCTTATTGCATTGAAGTGTCAAGATATGTAATATCATGAATAGACTAAATAAAATTGTATTAGTTGATCATCCGAAACTTGAACAGGGGAAAAATCTCAGTGGCGTCATGAAAACAGGGGGAAAAAAAAGGTTTTCTCGGTCTTGAGCTCGAGTCCTGGCTCGGGCTTAAGACAGCCAAGGTCATGCTAGTGTTTCTCTTGACAGCTCGCTAAAATGCTCAGCCAGCGCAGGGTTTCATAAACTTGCAGCAGGAGTATGATAAATGTAAATGTAGAAGAAATACTGAATTTAGCGAGGAGGATGAAGCTGTAGAATAGTTGAGATTAGTTATCGATATCATGTAATCAAGGCTGGCAGGCTCGAGCCCACCTTCTATTTGACGAGCTCGGCTCGAGCCGCTCACTATTAGACAGGATAACCTGGGTCAAGAATAAGGAGACCCCCTGGTAGCCTTGATGCAATGGATAGAAATATGATGGGGACTTTCCTATTTTTCTTTTCATTAGTCTGAGTCATTAGACAGAACTTTCCAAGGGCCAACGAGGATTTTTCTACTTTTGATATTTAGACATAACTTTCGGAGGACTAACGGGGACTGTTCTATTTTTCTCTTCTAACGTTACTCCTACCTATCCACCTATGTACCTAACCTCGCCATAGCCCATACCAGTACTGGATAGAATACGATCTGCAGATAGGAAGCGACCGGGATTAGAGTACCCTCCCCAACTACCAAATGCAGTCAATATTTCACAGCATAGTAAATACATATATGCGATGCATTGAGTATGGGCTAAATTGAGTACGCTGATTTTAAATCTGCAGTCAAAAGGACTAAAAAGCTACATCTACAGCATCTACAATTTTATACACCTCACTACCTTGCAGAATACCCTCCTCCGGCCCTCATAAGCTTATACACATTCTAAAATACACTACTCGCCTGCCTACTGATGGCAACGGGGTTATGAGGACTAAATTATAATATAAGGTTAGTAGAAGCTCAAGATCTATTGTATAGCATTATAAGTACTATTATATATATTTCCAAAAGTTCATATATTTTTCTAGTTATTAATCTCAATCTTATTTAGCTCTTCAGAGGAGGAGAATTGAAGATACCAGTTTGGAATCAAGCTCCATATATATTGGGTAGAAGAGTGCATGCAAATGCCACTACTTCTTCAGATATCTGAGTCTCTAGCAGCTCTATCTCCAAGAATTCAGCTATATAGGTGGCTCTGCTACCTCTTCCCCTCTCTAGTATTTTTCTAGCTCTCATCTATATAACTAGCACGGAGAGCATAGAAGGATACTGTCAAGTGGTAATATGTGTGAATTTGAGACTTACACTGACGTAAGGGTCACTAGAACATATGAGAGATAGTAGAGGAGGAGCTCGATAGAGTAAGGCTTATGATAATTTGAATACAAGTAATTCTGGCTATAATAAACCTCTTTTTAGTAAAAAAACTCACTGTAGTGAAGGAATGGGCCAGATTTTTTATGTATACAGGTAAAGAAAGTGCGTTTGCTATAGTAAAAACTAGTTATAGTAAAGAAATCGGTCGGATTCTTGCCTATATTATAACTAGAGTCACCTCTACTAGGATTGAAGTAGAACTTAGTACAAGAGCAGGTAGTAATATCTCATCAGTAATACAAGAGCCCAGTATATCCTTCTATTAAGAGTTAACAGGCAGTTACTGGTATTTTTTTATTAACTTCTTAAAAATAACAGAAGTAGCTACTTAACCGAGCCAAAACAGTTAAATAGCTGTTGCTGGACTATGAGTCAAGTACAAACACTATAGCTGTAGCTATGATAAGTAAGGATGTAGTCAAGGACATGGGCAATAGTGTAGGCAATGAGCTATTATGGCTAGGGTGAGGTGAGGGTTGAAGCTAATGGTAGAGTAGTGGTGCAGGAGAGCTTTTAGAGTTAAACTCTCATAGTACTAGAGCTGTGAGGTGTTTGGGAGAGAAGGTGCAGCATCTACATGAGCTCCTAGATCTATAGAAGTCAATTCGCAGCCAGCTAGGTCAGAATAGAAGTTGCTGAAGTCACAATCCAGAGGTGACGTGCTTGAAGTCACTAATTTGGACTAAAAAATAGATTTAGGCTCTATATAAGAAGGTACGTACAGTGCTATAGTGCAAGCCTTGAGCTTCTGCTAATCTCTTATCATACTATAACCCTGGAGGCACCACTGCCAGCAATGTACCAGTGGGTGGAATGCTGTAAGATGAGTTTGAGCTCGTGAATGCTGGAGGGGGGTATTCTGCAAGGTAGTGAGGTGTATAAAATTGTAGATACTTTAGATGTAGCTTTTTCGTTCTTCTGACTGCAGATTTAGAATCAGCGCACTCAATTTGGCCCATACTCACAGCATCGCATATATGTATTTACTATTCTATGAAATATTGAATGCGTTGGTAATTGGGGGAGGGTACTCTAATCCCGGTCGCTTCCTATCTGCAGATCGTATCCTATCCAGTACAGTACTGGTAGACTATCCAGACTCCTGAGTCTTCTGTGAGGAAAGATGAAAGACGGAATGAAGCTTGTTCGTTTCTACCACGACCATCGAGGTCGAAACAGCTGCTATATATACATGAGGGTTTGCCATAGACTTGTGGCGACAAAGAAAAAATTTTATACATGATGTTGAATAGACTCATATAGAACGAGCCAATAGGTATCACCGTCAGGCGATGTCACGTGAGTGGCACGGGTGCCAAGATCTCACTAGAGTATTCTAACACACCCCCTCAATCGAGATTATGCAAGCACAATGAGATTGCTAAAACGCTAAACATCCTTGACATCTATGACATCTTGACATCCATGATATCTGGCCTCGTTAAAACTCTCCAATGATCTCTCATATCATTGCACGCAGTGCCATATACCGAAAAACCTTTGCAGGAGAAAACGGTAAAGGAAGAGAAAGAGTACCAGGTCGCTTGCCAGTGAGTTCCCTATCGCGCGGGCTTGTAGCAGCCTATTACTAAAGCATTCAGTCATTTCAACCTTGTCAACCATCGAATCACCACATCACCTCACATCACATCACCTCCTCACCCTAAGGAGTATCGTATTCAATGTTGTATCATCGTTACCCCCTCACTCTAAGGAATATGGTGCATGCACGTATGCAACTACACACGCACGGAATTACACACCCCCTGACGCCGACTTCACAAGTCCCATGCTTCGCATATGACGATGATGTGTCTCGCTTGGCAGAACCTTCGTTAGCAGGTCTGCAGGGTTTTCTTTGGTGTTTACCCTAATGAGCTCTATGAGCTTCGTTTCCACGGCTTCACGAATAAAGTGATGACGGATATCAATGTGCTTTGTGCGATCGTGGTGTTTAGGGTTTTTAGCGAGGTCCATTGCACCGTTGTTGTCAATAAGGATTTTCTGTGGAGAGAGTTGAATTTCCTTGCGTCCAAGGATTTCGTCATATAGGCGGCGGAGCCAGATAGCTTCTTTGCTGGCTTCAGTGGCTGCCATATATTCAGCTTCGGTACTGGAGAGAGCAACAGTTGGTTGTCTTCTTGATTTCCAAGAGATAGCACCCCTGAAAGAGAGAAGACATAGCCTGTTGTTGAACGTCGTTTTTCGAGATCTCCAGCCCAGTCAGAGTCACAGAATCCTATGAGGTCGCTGCAGCTGCTACCGGAGTAGGTTATTCCTACATTTGATGTTTGCTTGAGGTAGCGTAGGGTTTTCTTTGCTGCTTCAAGGTGCGTTTTTGTTGGATTTGTGTTGTATCGTCCTAATGTTGACACAGTATATGCTAGGTCGGGTCGGGTGGCTATCATTGCGTACATGAGTTTTCCTACAATTGACTGATATAGGGTGGTTTTCTTCGCATCGAGGGGCTTGAGCTCGGATTCGGGTTCGAGTTCGGTATAAGCGGTGGATTCAATTTCGGGTTCGGTATTATACGCGGTGAGTTTGTGGTTCGTTGGGAGTGGTGTTGAGAGGCCATTGCATTCTAACATATTGAATTGTGCTAGAATGCTGTTGATATATTTTGACTGATGCAGGCGGATTGTTCTCGCCTTTCGATCGCGCTCAATTTCAATTGCTATGAATGATCTTGCCTGGCCTAGGTCTTTCATGCTATACTTTTCGCATAGCCGCTTCTTGACGTACTGGATAGGGAGGGAATTGTTCGCATCGGCAGTGGGAGAAAATAAGAGGATATCATCCACCCATAGGAGCAAGAGGAGATTGTCCATGATGTATAGATTGGAGTCATATTTGGAACGTTGGAAACCCAGGGAGATGAGGAAGGCATCAATATCTGAATACCATGCTCTGGGGGCTTGTTTGAGGCCGTATAGAGCTTTGTTAAGCTTGCAGACATAGGTGCGGCGGCATTCATCTGGCGACATTGACTTTCCTGGTATTCCATATCCTTGTGGGAGCTCCATATATACCTCTTCGTCGATTTCAGGGTGGAGGAAGGCAGTGATGACATCCATTTGCCAGATGTCCCAATCCAGAGCAGCAGCAATTGCGAATAGCATGCGTATTGTGGCGAGTTTCGGGACAGGAGCGAATGTTTCTCCATAGTCGTCTTGTTCAAACCCACGGAATACAAGCCTGGCTTTGAATCTTATGCTATTGTCAGGATTATGCTTGATCTTATACAACCATTTGCTCGAAATCACTTTGGCATCCTTTGGGACCTTGGATCTGGGTATGTATGACCATGTGCCATTTTTGATAAGGCAGCCGAATTCCTCATCCATTGCGCCTTTCCATTGTTTGGCTTGGAGGCTTTGGAGTGCCTGACGATATGTGTTTGGTGTTGGTATGTCTGAGGGAATGGCCATGGCACTATATACATATGATGTGAGGTCAAGTTTCCGAAGGTCATTGACTAGCCGGTTCAACGTTTTGAGTCGCTCGGAATCTTCAACAAGCTTAAACTGCATAGTACCTTCTTCGAGGGTTTCATAGTGGCGCGAGATCTGTTCACCAGCAGTTGTTGTTGATCCACGAATGTGAGTGAGGAGAGCAATGGCTGCATTGGTTCTTTGTTCAGCATTCTCATTGTTGAGGACAGCATAGGCAGAGAGGGCTTTGGCTTTGGGCTGGTAAGGGATGAATTTGATTGGTTTAGCTGACAGTCTCGAGGGTTGTGTAGGCCTGTTTGATGTGGGAGGCCGTGGTTGTTGAGGCACGGGCGGAGGTGCTGGAGCAGCTACCGGAGGTGGTGCCGGAGGTGGTGCCGACGGTAATGCTGGAGGTGTTACCGGAGGTGTCGACGCAAGTGCCGGAGGTGATACCGGAGGTGGCGAAGCAAATGCCGGAGGTGGTAGCGCTAGAGATGGTGCCGGAGGTGATACTGTAGGTGCTGCTGGAGGTGGTACAGGAGGTGACGAAGCACGAGTCGGAGGTGCTGCCGGAGGTGTTGCCGGAGCTGTGGCAGGAATCTGCTTTATGGAGAGGTGAGGGCGGGAGAGAGGATGATACATTTCGTCTTCTGCGAAGACAATATTTACTGATTCAAATACTCTTCTCTGCACAGGATCAAACACTCTCCATATTTTCTGGGTATCATGGACATATCCCATCAACAGACAGCGTCTAGTTCTTGATTCCAGTTTCTTCCTGAGTTCTAGTGGCACAAGTGAATAGGCAGGGCAGCCGAATGGTCGAAGGTGGCTAAGCGCAGGTTTCTGACCATACCACGCTTCATATGGGGTCATTTTATTGAGGGCGGAGGTTGGTGAACGGTTCCTGAGATATACGGCTGTTTTGATGGCTTCTGGCCATAGGTCGTTGAAGTCAATGCGGGCATCATGGACCATCGTTCTAGCCATGAGAAGTACTGTCTGGATCATCCTCTCACTCACACCATTCTGGTGTTGTGTGTATGGTGCGCATGGCTCCCATATGACCCCCATATGCCTGAATTCCTCTTGCAGCTTCTTGTTTCCATATTCTGCACCATTGTCACTTCGAAATCTGATGATTCGGCTTGACTGGCTAACTTTGTTTGTGTCGATGTCGGCTTTGACAATGTTCTTGAAGTTTGTCCATGCCTGGTGGACATCGGCAGCTGATTTGGAGGGCAGGAAGAACACCCAGGTCATTCTGGTATAGTCATCAACAAATATGATGAAGTATCGATTTCCACCAAGTGACACTGGTAATAGTCCGCAGACATCTGAATGAATCAATTCGAGTGGTTTGGCTGCTCTTTGTTGTGGTATTCGTCTGATCACTTCCTTCTGTTTACCCTCAATGCATGGGGCGCAGGTGTTTTTCAAACCAGGAATATGCTCGCTGGCTTTGAGGATAGCAATCTCAGAGGCAAGGCCGGATGCTAATGATTGTACGCTCTGCAGGTTCAAATGGCCGAGTCGACGGTGCCATATCTCGAGTGGGAGTGGCTTTATATTGGTAGGCTGATTTCCTGCTGATGCGCGCAGTGCCAGAGCTTTTTCGTCGATTACTTGAGAGTTGAGCTTGAACATATTGGCTAGGGGCTTGCAGCGAGCGATGACCTTTCCTGACTCCACGGTTTTATCAATTAACATGCAGAACCCACTGTCAAAGATAATGGTATGGTGGGAGGAGGGTGTGGTCAACTTCCCTATGGATATCAAATTGCAGCCAATCTTCGGAGCATAGAGGACGTTTGAGAGGCGGAGTTTATGGTGATTTCCTTGAGGGTCGGTCACACGAAGAATAATCGTGCCGCAGCATATAGCATTGATAGTTGAGTTGTTGCCTAGCACGATTGGGATGGGTTTTTGCAGGCGCTTCCAGTCTAGGATGTAATTGAGGTTGCAAGAGATGTGATCTGAAGCGCCAGAATCGAAGAGGAAGGCAGAGCGTTGGAGGATTGAGGTTGCGGTTTGAAGGGAAACTCGAGCTGCATGGCAGGCATATATCAGTAGTGGGCTTGGGTGGTAGGCATATGCAATGGAGTGTGGATGTGTCATGGCAGCGCGTGAACTTGAGTCGGTTAGTCAATCCATCTCTGTGAGTCGTGGTATCTCGATTCGGTCTTCAAGGTTTGAGGTGGCTGTATTGGTTGTGATGGCAACGTTTGCTGTTGATTGGCCACCTTTCTCGAGCTCTTTAACAACTTTTTGGGCTCGCTTCCGTGTGAAGCATTCTTCTAACTTATGCCCTTTTCGTCCACAGTAGGTGCACAATGGTCGATTGTCGGAATTGTTGTTTCTATCATCCTGCTTTCGGTAATTTTTCTTATGCTCACGGCGGTCACGGCGGTCACGGTCACGGTGGTCACGGCGGTCCCGGCGGTCCCTCCTTTTCGACTTGTGGTCGTCTTTATTTCTAGTACTGACTAGAGCCTTCGAATTTTGGCGGCGGTGACCAAGCTTTGTCTCTCGTTCGATCAGTTTGTTGAGGACTTGTATGTATGAGGTTGTGGAGTTTGAGTGAGCATGAGTGACAATGTCATCATAATCTCGGGGAAGGTTGTTGGTTAGCTGGGAGATAAGGTCTTGGTCGGTGAGTTTCTTTTCTGTGAGAGCAAGACGATCTTGGTAGGACTTTAGTTTTGAACCATATTCGTCCATCGAGTTATAATTGACAAACTGTTCTCGATAGAACTCTTGGATAAGGTTTTGTCCGTTGCTTATGCCACTGGTTCCACCATAGTGATCTTTGAGGATTTTCCATTGCTTGGCTGGATCCTCTTCGTGGGCGATATACGACTGGACAGTTGGTGAGCAGAACTGGAAGATAAGCATTGCTGCTTTCTTCTGTTTCTTCTTGTATGTTGCTACGTCATTAGATATTGTGACAGAGGAGGTACGTGTTTGACTGCCAGAGGAGGGGGTTTCAGGTATGGTTTCAGTCCCTTGCACGACTTCCCAGAGGTCTTCTCCATTGAGCAGAAATTTCATGGAGAAGCTCCATGCTTGGTAGTTGGTGCCGTTGAGTATTGGTGCGCGGAGACCGTCCTTTGTGGTGAGAAAGGTTTGATCGTTGGATGCGGACATTGTGGTTGGGATATCGAGGGTCAAATTGAATGTTGAGTCGAGGATCAAAATTAAGGGCACGATAGGTGGGACCGAGTGTTGAGGGAAGGAGATAAATATCAGGGTAAAAGTGGTATAATGGGTACGATATATACGCAGATGATTAGTGCGTCAAAGGGCTCATAACCTGAGGAAAGATGAAAGACGGAATGAAGCTTGTTCGTTTCTACCACGACCATCGAGGTCGAAACAGCTGCTATATATACATGAGGGTTTGCCATAGACTTGTGGCGACAAAGAAAAAATTTTATACATGATGTTGAATAGACTCATATAGAACGAGCCAATAGGTATCACCGTCAGGCGATGTCACGTGAGTGGCACGGGTGCCAAGATCTCACTAGAGTATTCTAACATTCTGAACCTCCTGAACTACCCGACAACAACCACCTCAGGACGAGCGTTTGGAAGCGACTCCATAACCACAACGTCCCCCCGAGCAAAACACACATAGATCGAAAGCTCTCAGCACGCTGAGTCTTTTTGATCTAATTTTTATTCCCAAATACCCGATACCACAAATTTCACCCTTAGGGTGGACTTTCGAGGAAATCTTCTGCTCACCACCTCGTTGCCAAAACGTCAACTCCGCGCCAAGCACCAATAAGGAGGCCAAGAAAGAAGACCAAGACGAACCCTCCGCTGGACCCCCGACGGCAGAGGGACCCTCTCCCAGCGCCCGCCCCCCCAGCCCCCGAAGATGTATGATATACATAATGGAATTGGGAGTCGTGCAGAAGGCTATGGAAGAAAAAGCAGGCATCGCGTGGTCCATGCTGCTTGCATCACTCTGGAAGCATAGTATGAAGAAATAAGTCCTCTCCCCAAGAGCCATCCTGGCGATTCAATGGGGTTCCTCACCGATTTCTTTCCGGGCACACGCAGTCAAGCCGGGAGTGCCCCGGCCCATCCCAGCCTAGCTTGCTGCCTTAATGCCCCCTCCACAACCCGCGGAGCCATACCCCACCCCCACTCTGGCGCCTACCCTGCTATCCAAGAAGCGCAAGGGCAAGGCACCGGCACCACAAGCCGAGTACGCCTTTAAACGTCGGCTAGATAACAAAGAGGCAGAAAAGATCGTGGCGACCAACGCCAATACAAACCCCCCACCCCCGTCAAGTGCCAGTCCGGAGATGGTTAGAGGCAGCAAACCGTGACATAGGAAAGGTGGAAGGTATTCGGTGGTTGAGAAAGAAGGCAATTCTGATGGAGGAAGAATCTTGGGAGACAGGTTGAGCTAGAGAAGGTGAGACTGGGAGGAAAATGGACGTCTCCACGCAACAAATAATCGACTTCATCAACGAGAGCGTGGCGATGGACCAGAGACCCCCCGAAGACCAGATGGAGGACACGATACCGGTAAAACCGACAGCCCCACAAGTGCCTAAAAATCCTCAGTTTATATCCAGCACATACGACAGCGAACCGGCTATCCCAGACTCTTTCGAAGGATACACAGCTACGTTCAAACCTACGGGACCAAAAGATGAAGACGAGAATGATAACAGGAGCGACACATCATCCAGAACCGTTATTCCCATGACACAGTACCAAGACCCAATGTTCAGAAATGAAGAGGGCTATACACCAGTCCCGAACACAAGGCCCCCGACACCGGCACCGGACGACAAAAGACCCCCAACACCTGACAGACCAACGACGCCAGACACCGACGAAACGGAATACGAAGAGAGGTTCCTGATCGAGACTACAATCGCCGCAATCAAACAAGCAAGAGCCTGGGAAGGAAAGGCGGCACGAGGACACATGAAAACCGAGACTGCCAGGTACATAGGGGCATCGGCAGCCGAAGCCCTACGAGGCCTCGAGAAGAGATTCGGTCTGGATAACTGGAACAGAGAGGTCGACGGGGACACCAGGGCATGGGCAAAAGAGATGGAAAGAGACTATTGGCACTGGAGGGCCATGGAGGATGCCAAAGTGGGCAGAGACAACGACCTCCACCGAAGTAAAGACGCACACTCAAATCATGATAGAACAGGCTGTCTACAAAAATCATCAACAACCAAGCCTCAACAAGGGATTCGGCATTAAAGACCATATGGGAAAACACGAAACGCAGCCTAGCCGAAAGTCGACAACAGATACAGGACGACCTGAAGAGGTGGAAACAGGAAATCATAGACGAAATGTTCAACAGGGGAGTAGCACAAGGAAGGGAAGGGGGATGGAGACGGGAATGATGGACGGAGTGTACTACCACGGCCGAAGGATAGAGAACCTACTAGCCGAAATGGAGAAAATGAACTTTTTTTTTTTTTTTTATATCATTACTCGCTTGCCGCCCTAGCGAGGTTTACATATTTACTTCTTGCTCTAGCTACCCCCTTCCTTCACCTCCCCTCCCGTTCTCTCGCCCCCTCACTATATCGGTTCGTCTAGCAACTCCATTACTTTCCCCAGCTTGTCCCCGTCTCTCGTCTTTCTTGGTCTTATGATCTCTGCCTCCTCCATTATGAAGCATCTCTCTATCAGTTGCCTCGCGATCTCCTCGTCTGTCTCCTTGATCCCTATCGTCTCCTTTTCTCTGAACGGATCTTTTGCCACTCTCACTATGTTCCACGGGGACGTGATCCGGTCTTCATCTAAGAAATCTGACTAGTACTCCCTCTTCTTTTCTCTGATTATCTCTCTCAGCAGTCTCCTTGCTCTTGTCCTCTCCTCCGGGCTCGCTTTGCTTGTCTTCCTGAGTATGTACTTAGTCATCCTCCTTGCCTCCTTCACCTCTCTGTCGAACCATCTCTTTGTCCTCTCCGTTACCCTCGCCTCCCTCGTGAACCTCTTGCCCAGCTCTTTTAAGAGTTCATACATGTCCACGCCCTCTCTCACCTTTCTCCCCCCCCACTCCTCCACAAACCTGTCCCATTCCTCCCAGTCGGTCACCGTTATCGTCTTGGGTCTTTTTACGCCAGTCTCGACTGCTCCTATTATCATCGCGTGGTCTGACCCTGCTATCCAGGTCAGCCCCTCCATCTTCCACTCTTCCTCTCTCCCGAACACCAGGTCCAGGGTGGCCGTTCTCCTTTGTCCTTCCACCTCTCTCTGCCACGTCACCGTCCCCTTCTTGACCAGCTGTTCCAGTCCTACTGCCCTCATCCTTTCTCTCAGCTTGCACCTCCGCGCATTCTGCTTTGATGACCATGCGCTGTGGTGGGCGTTGCAGTCTCCGATCAGTATGTCCGTATGTCCTATCGAGTCCAACTCCTCCTCCACCTCCGCTTCGCTGTTCCAATATACTCCCGTCGCCTTCTTGCCTCCTATCGTCACCGCCGCGTATCCCCTTCCCCCCTCTATCTTTGCCTGCCCCGCTCTCTCCTTCATCACGTATGCCGTCACCCCCCTGTCCTTCACCGGAGCCCTTGCTGTTGTGTACGCCGCGTGGAAAGTCGTCCCTCCTCCCGGCACTCTCCAGGCCTCCCCCACGAACAATATGTCTACCTCCCTGTCTGTGGCCTCTTGTAACACTATATCCGTCCCCACTATCGACCTCCCCACATTCTGATAAGCTATCCTTAACATACCTGCTTCTCCATCCCTGGTGCCCTTCGGGGACGCGGAAGCTGCTCCTCAGTCTCTCTCCTGATCCAGATGCCCATGTCCTTAGCTCTCCCGCACTCCGGGTGGTGGTCCCCGATTCTCTTGCAGCATTGGCACGTCTGCTTCCACCCCCCGTTCAGGCTTACCACCTCCTCCACCTCTCTCCTCCTCGGCGAGCTTTTGACCGGAGAAAATGAACAATTCGACCCCCACAGCAGCCAAAACAGTCGTGCCAGCACTCCCAGCACCCCCAACGCACGACCATACCACCGGCCCACCAGCACCCCCAATGATTGACCTCACCTCTACGTCACCAGCACCGCCCAAAAAAATGGAGGGCGTAGAGCTAACAGACACATCAATGCCCACACAGCCAAGGTGGAGGGGGCAAGAAGGAACGAAGAAAGACACCAAACGGCAAAGAGACGGAGCTGCTCAGCAGCAGCCAAAAGAGGCCTAGACAAACGGACCACAGAAGAAGGAGGGGACAAGATGGACCACGATTACTAAAACTCTGGGGGAGCCGCTGGCACCCGATAGTAAGGGGGCCCATAGGCGGAAGAGGCGAATGAGAACCCCCAGAGCAGTCTGAAAACCAACCGACCTGGTTCGTGGGCTTCGGCCCCGGCGGCGCTGGTGTGCTTCGCGCGCAGGTGACGGGCCATGAGTACGACGTATCTGGGCGGGGCGGGGGACGTGCCCCAGTTTGGGCCGGCGAAAGCTAGAACGGTCAAGCGTCGGAAAGTGGTCCTCCACGTGCAGGGTGCCGGCCTTCTGCTCTTCACTGAGTGGCTGCACTAGCGCCCACATGCCATGGACCAGGGCAGGTCACGTCTCGCACTCATGCTGCTGATGAAGGGGCTCCTGAAGCGGCGGGATGTTGGTTAGTTCCGGTATCGGGGAGGAGTGGCTGATAGGCGGTTAAGGTGCGAGCCACCACCGTCCCACTCTAAGCTGGAGCGAGGCCACGTCGGCCTTGGGTCATCATATCCGTGAGTGAGAGCGAGGGGTAGGCACCGCCACTGCCCAGCCCCATCTATATACATAGAGTATGAGGTTGCTCTCAGGCCTTACTAGCCTCCGTCATGGCCCCCACATAATATCTGACACTTTCTGAACCGTCATGTCCGACCGGACATTACTGCAGATCTCCAACAGAAAGGATGCATCGAGAAAGGTAAGCGCCGCGAGCCCCCTATCCCAGCAAGACCCTCTTATCACGTCCCTTTCTCCTTCCCGTAATGTCTAATATCTCCGCCCTCATGCTTTTTCGCCTACAACCCAAATCTTCTCTTTTACGAAGTCACTTACAAGTAGACCGTAACGGAAAAGATGTCTAAATGAAGTATTTTCTATGTCTAAAAGATCAAAAGAAAAAGGAGAAGAGAGGGTAGAAACCTGAAGGAAAACCAGAGCAGGGACCCCCATCCTCCCATCCTCCTCCCCTTCCACAATAGGAAGTATTTCCTCAACGGGAAGCATCGCGTCGTTCATCCACACTCGCTCACATCATTCACCCCGTGGCACTCTTCCTGATATACCGTCACCTCCAACCCTACGCCTGTGAACGTCTTGTAAATCAGAACCATGTTTTTCTAAACAAAGAGACAAGAAACCATCTGCAGCAGTGAGTCCGGACCACGGAGCCAAATTCCTGCATCTGTTCTCAAGACGCCAACCTTTCTACAAATCATCAAACCTGGTTTCAGAGCGCAATTTTCTGAACACAATTGATGTTCCCATTCCCACGAACCTCTTGCTGAATCACAGACAATCCAGTTCTGAGATGTGCTCAAACGAGGCGTCACCAGAACGTAACGTCCGTCGTCAATTGGCTGCTGGTTGCGGTAGATGCTGAAGAAGCTGATTCTTATTGCTTTCGGGGAAACGGTGTCGCGAGAAATTGTGCCAGTGTATTCGCCAGGTGTCAAAGACTTTGTGAGCGTGATTCCCCAGAGCATTAGGACGCCTTCAATGGAAATTAGCTGAGCATCGTCATCATAATGCTTGCAGCTAGGGAACGTCAAGTGTAAAGTCCTCAAATGAACCTTCCTTGTCCGATGCTGGATTGCTGGGTCACGGTCCGGCCATTGCAGCAACTGTCCCCATGAAGGAAACCACTTATCGTTGCTGCCCCGGTATGGAAAGTCAAATAAAAGTTCCAATTTTGTCTTTATGGACAGAAAATGGAAAGACTGAGACCACGCTACTCCAGGTGCGGTGTCCTTTGAGTATGTTGGGAGCACAGAAGTTCGTAGTAAGTAGAAAAGCCCTGTAACCTTGTCAATTGCAGTTGAAGCATGTCTTCGTTGCATTTCTTTGGCTAGACGGTAGATCTCGCAATGGTCCTTCTGGGTTAAATGCCGAGCTAATTTTGTAAGTGGTGCAATGGCCTGCCGAAGCGTCATCTGGCTTCCCTCAAACGTGCCTACTGTGTTCAAATAGACCGTGTCTTGTTGCACTCCACCATTAAATGTGACGTCCTCCGATCGAACCTCTTGCAAAGTCCACACCCTCTGCAGCCAGTGCCGAGGATCCTCCAATTGTGGCTACTGAACGGGCGACCCAGTCCGTTGAAATAACGAACAATCCGTGAGGCAGTGCGGTATATATTCCCAATGGTGGGCACGTCAATTTTCCATTCTCGTCCTCTGATTTCTTCACACTGGCTTCCAGCCTCCTGCCGTAGACAAAGCACATCTAGCCACACATATCTGCCGCCAAAATAAAGAAGTTCGTCCCGTACCCGTTCTAAAGCTACTCCAGCTGGTAGAGGCACTGGCCATTGGTACCCGTTTACAGGCGTTCTAACAGCCACCATATCATGCGTCCAGCTATGCGTTATTGCCCAAAATTCTGGAATGCGATCTCCGAGGAATTTGATCTCCCATTCACCTGAACAGGGATTTTCCTCAATCTGCTTTATTTCTAGTAAAGAAAAACTTATCACTCGGTTGCTTCGGAGGTCCCAAATCCGTCGTGGTAAAATCCCATATGGTGATGTAATGATGTCCTGACCGGAATTGTCAACCCGAAAAATGGTGTTGTCACGTTCAAACTCTTTCTCCGAAAGGGCAGCAAAGACTGCTGGAAAAATACCTAGAGGATTGGAAATGGAATATTCTCGCTCCTTGGATTGCTTCCACATCCTTCTATAAACCACTCGAGCAATGGCAATTACTCTGCCCACATCGTGGCCTTGGGAACTGAGCCAGCCGATGTTCGGTAAGAATACTTTCTCCTCAAGTTCTGTGAAGCTGTGGCTACAAGCTAGTAGGTTGATGACAGGCGCGGCCGAAATGGACTCGCCCGAGGTACCCAGTGCTCTACTAAGGTTGCATAGAAGGGCCCGATGGTCAACATGCATACACAAACAACTTGCCTCATCTGGAGTAAGAACGCCATCAAATTCGGGTCTGCACAAGAAAATCTAAGTAGAGGTTGACACATCGTTAGTCACATGCTAAACAGGACGCGCGGATGTCAATATGTATGTACTTAGAGGACAGTTACAGTTTTCTCAAAATTATTCTCGCGGTCACTCATGGTTCCTGGGATCTTCTCGAATTAGCCAAGGTCACTACTTAACAAAGCGAGCTCAGAATTCTAGAAAAAAAAAACTTTACTATTATACTAGTATTGATAATAGATATCCCTGCAATAGGCTTGTAGACTGTATGCGGAGTAACGTGATCGAACAAAAAAAATAAAAAAAAAAAAAGATAATAGGTAGTATGAGTATGCTTATCTCCTCGAGGGGAGCAAATATCGTATTGCGGCTGATGTGGTGGTGTAAACGTTGCAGAGCGGCTCTCCAAGAACCCGGTTGGCGTGACTTTAAAAGCAGTAGCATTTGGGCTTGTTTAGCATTTCGCTCATGGATAGGGCGAACGAAAGCCTTGCCAATGTCATATCAACTGAAGATCCAATCAACGTTGTTCATTACAGTAATAGACTGTTTCAGCTTATTACCCGTCACGAATAACATTATTCGCTTAATAGTTAAGTTTTCGTGATTGTATGGATAGCTTCTGCCAGTGTAATTGCCCGTATGCGGTGCTGGTAGTTCATATGACCACTTCGAATGACTGATTACATAAACCGTCAGTCATCCATAGCCACGTGAAGGGTGCACGTTGCAAGTCAATCTACAAGCATTATCAGTCACGCTTATGGTACTTAGTCATGGTACTTACAGAGCAGCACAAGTACGAGACACCAGGATTGAACAACATGCGATTCTAAACAAATATAGTTTTTTGTTCTAATACTGCGAGCAGCTGAAAATCGTAAGATATCAAGCCAAGCAGGGAAAAAATTATTTTCCGGCTAAGCTAAGGTTTCTTTCCATTGCAGCACTGAGTAATTTACGAGAATTGTTGATCTTTTCTGTATGGTATTGGGAGTGTACGGAGTAGTAAAAACTAAAGTTGCAAGCTGTAGATCGTGGTAGCCTATTCCGGAGGGCCCCTGCAAATTCTTGGCATATACTGTATACCTAGTGCGACTTGCCTGCATAGTTTTTTTTAATTCTGATTGTGCGTTAGTTAGACATTGTCTACCATGGAAAAAAAATTATTAGTAGAACCTATCCACTATAGAGGTGGTGCTGTTATACAGATTATCGAGAGGTAGCGAGTTTTCTGCAAAAATACTGGTGATCATCTAGTTTGGTGGAGCGAGGGTATTACAGGGACTGGTAAAAAGTCCTGGGGATTAGGTTTGCATGATACACTTACTCCAATATTGCCTAATCCCCAAGGGTCACTGTACATATAATTTGGAGGTACTCGCTTCGTTCAGAGCGGATAATTAGTCACTGGTTCCAAGTACTGTATATCATTTTACCCGCGTTAGCATACATGTAGTTGCGTCTTCTCAAACCCTGTGCTGTATTTTACGTGCACGAACACCAGAAGCACGTTTTACACCAAAACTTAAAGTACCCCGCGAGAAACTCGTAGAGGCGTCAGATAGAGGACTATTCTTAACACATACCGACAAATTTTACTTACTCACAACCCTTGTGAACATCTACTTCGATATTCAGAGCTTAACACTGCTTAATTTGGCTAAAAACGTAGATCCTGTGTGGAAGCTGCAAAAATTGGCGTTGCGTCGGAATAGGGCAAGCTTTTGTGATACTGGGTTGGCACTCTGCCATAAAGGATGGATCTTTCTCTAGCTTCTTTGCTGACTCTTCTTTGATTATGTGGACTTCTTTCATTATTGGAGTTTTTTGACATAGAATGTTTCTTTACTTTGTGATTTGTTGGAAACCATGACTAGCTAAGGTGTACAGCGCTGCTGATCAGCAGTAATGTCCGGTCGGTAATTAATGCGGAAATGACAGGTTGACTTACACTGTCGGATGTCAGTGGGGCCATGAGGTGGGCCCTTGCACACATGGTATATTGACTTTGCATGCAACTTCGTGTTTTCTCTGTGTATTTTATAAGGGCCTGGAAGCATCGTCCTATATTAGAAAGATCATCAAGAAATTCAGGCTTATCATATGCCTTATTATCACCCTTATATTTTACTACATGATTCAAGTTAATGGTTTCTTGCTTCCTTTTTTTAATATGTAGAGTAAAATAGCATGTTTGTTCTATAATTAATGAATCAAGCAGTCCTTTCGGCTCTCTTGTAATACTGCACGTCACATCCCACGCTTCGCACTCGCAATTCATCATGTGAATACAAGTCTTGTGTGTGTATTCCGCCAGTTCTCAACGTTCCCGTCATCTCTGAGGATAGTAGATCCTATCGCTCTCTGCTTATAATAGCGGTATTCAGATTAGAAAAATCTGGCCAGATTTTCCGGATTTCAGAATTTTATCAAGTCCGGAAAATCCGGTCATCTCCATACAAAATTTTATCTGGTATGTTCATGTTATAAACCAGTTAAACCGGTTTATTTTTCGCGTTTTTTTGCAGAAAAAATCTAGTCGGATTTTTGCGACAACTGCATATATATGATGCATTTTTGCGCGCCTTGATGCAATATTCAGGACCTGATGCATAGATTTTTGAACCCAAAACCAGTTTCCGATTTGACAAAAAATCCGATTTTCACAAGAGGGTACTCGGATAAACTGGTTTGTCCGCCGGATTCCATTTTATATGAGGACAGTCTAATCTGAATACCGCTAATGCTACCTAAATTTTCAGATTTCGGTTTTTTTTTACGATATATCTCAATGCTGCATGTTTCTTTTATATATTGAAAGGTGAGTATTGCTGATGTTGCGGTCTGCCGGCGAATCTTTTCCGTTCGCGAATAGACTGGTTCCTGGGTAAATTGGTTTATTCAGGAACAGATTGGTCTACTCAAGAACGCTGCCTTAGTACAAGTACCCTTAGGGACCATTCACGTTTGAGTGAACATAAGCGCAATCCCCCCAGGGTCGTTCCACTGCTGTTGATCTGTATGAAAAGCGGGTTGATTTTTGGTCATGTAGACAAGCCTAAACATCAATGGTTACTAAGCCGCCCAATTCCCAATGTTTGCATTGGCTAGCACTATACACCAAGGCTAGAACAATGTGTACATGTCACTCAATAGATATCCCAATGGGTCTGTGTCATCGTTTCTCAATCCTGCTACAATCATAGCCTCAGAGCGCTTTGTCTCCTGTAGAGTCCCGACTCGTCTTAGCCAATGCCGTGAATAGTCCCATCCGTTCATCTGGAACGGCCTTCCCAGGCCATTGAAATAAATTATTACCCTTGAGTACCTCGTGTATATATTTCCAATCAAGGGATATCTGTCTTCCATTCCTCAAGCCTTATCCCCTCTATCTCTACAATATATTTATCTGGAACTCCGAGTATCTTGAATCCAGGCCGTGATGCCATGTTTTGCCGCAAATATAGAATGTCAACCCATGCATATCTGATATTCTTCTAAATCAGTTCCAGAAGAATACCCTTCATGGTTGAGGCTAGATCACATCTATCTCTTACTTTGCAGAGAATTACCTCAGTGGGTAATCTCAGAGCCTTCAAAATGGCCTCCATTCACTGGAGATGGTATACCGTCGCTAGAATATCATCTACGCAGGGTGAGGGCGTTGTAGTAGGCGTCAGTTACCTTGGCGCTGAGGGTAATCCCCGCGTTACCACTCCAGGCTGCTGCACTGGACTTAAAGAAGGGCACTTGATGATTGCTTTTATTGAGACGCACAGGCCTTTGGGGTTATCTTCATTGAGTGTCTGTATAGAGTTCCGGAAAATGGTTAAATTTGGGGCTACATGAGTGTACTTGACCAATTATACCATGAGCACTAACGCGGGGTATGCAAAAAATCAATATAAATTTAAAAATAGCATACGAGTTGTGAATTGGGGAAAATATGATGGATCGAAATGTAGTCTAAATACTTCAAATTTTTACCATAAAGTTGAAATTGTCATGGCACCCATTCTCCCCCTTCCCTCTCCTGTCGCCATGGCTAGCTAGCATATCTGTCGCCATCTCCCTGTCTCTCGTGTCATTCATCCTGCAGAGTTCATGGACTTGCCCCACTCATCTTTTAGTTCGTAGCTCTGCCGAGCCGAGCGATAGCACAACGACAGAACAGGAGCGCGACCCGTGCTAGACCTAGAAGGAAACCAAAAGTGAACAACCTCGAATTTCATGCTGTCAAGGACTGGAAATCTCATGAAAGCATGACGTTCATCCAAGAAGACCAACAATGGACCCTACACAAATTCGGGGACATCATTGAATATACCAAAAGGTCAAAGGGCGAAGAACAAGGGGAAAGACTGGAAGACGCGACGACACTCACCGTAGCCCGCAGTGCGCTGGAGAAGGGCGAATTTACCACACCCAGGAAAAGAAATAACCCTCAAAGACACCATGACGGAAAGGGTATCAACACAGGAACTGATCGACTTCATCCAAAAGAGCGTAGCCTTGGATATAAGACCATCGGAGAATCAGATAGGCGACACTACAGTAGTAAGACCAATCCCGGACACATACGACGCCAACTCGTCAGTCCCTGACACCTACGAGGGATACACACCCAATATCCCCAACATCGACGATGACAACAAGAGCGACTCCTCAGTGGAAACTGTGATACATGTTACATCTAGCCAGGCTCAACCTAGAACCTACTAGGACCCAATGTTCCGAGACGACGAGGGATATTCACCAGTCCCCAGAAGAATACCGGAGATGAGACCCCTAACACCAGACAGACCCACAACTCCAGACTTAGACGAAAGCGAGCATGAGGAAAATTCATGCTAGAAACAGCCCTAGCCACGGTAAAACAGGCCGGAGCCTGAGAAGCAAAGGCCGCACAAGGGAGAATGAAAACGGAGACGGTTAGATACATCGGAGCTTCCGCTGCAAAGGCCCTCCGTGGATTGGAAAAAAGGTTTGGCCTCAAAAACTGTACCAAAGAGGTAGATGAGGATACGAGATCCTGGGCAGACAACATGGTCAGGGAATACTGGCACTGGAGAGCGATAGAGGAACTCAAGGACGCCTGAGAAGACCAGATGTCAGAAATAAAGGCCCACATCCAGATACTCGTGGAAATGGCAGTCAAGACAGTTATCAACAATACTATAACTAAGATGGCACAACTGGGCGAATGCCTGAAGGATCTGCAAAACGAAGTATTCTCGTACCAGTCAGGGACTATACTGGTGAGAATAGGCCAACTCTCAGAACAGGTGGGACAACTGAAGGACATGCTGGCCGACTCCCCCGCCCCAACACCGAGACAAGCAACCCCAGCGAGACCTCCGAGACCTGCTGAAACCCCAACTCTGGCTAAAACCAACGTCATCACAGACATCACGACAATGATGGAACTCACCACTGAGGGAAAAAAATGTGCGATCATTCCAGAACCTGCAGAGGACTCCGGAGATGAGCACAGAATCATGGAGGATGAGGGTAATGCCATGGACCATGAGTACACCCATACAAAGTTAGAGCACAGCAAACATGCGGCGGAAGCCAAGAGAATCAGAGCTGAGACAGACACCTCAATACTAGACGCTGTAGAAGAACAACAACCACAACCCAGAAAGAATGCCAGACCACCCCCAAGGGAGACGCCACAGAGAGGACACCAAAGGGGGACCTACAGAGGACTCGGTCACTGACCCCATACAAACGAACTCAAGTTATAAGGGATGGGGACAGAACCAACGCCTAAAGAAATGCCGCACAAACCGACGACCCAGTCAAAGCCGAAATCGTACACAGATGCGGCCAGAAAAGCTCCCCCCCTGATGCCGGCACCAGGTATGGCGTGCATAGGATCAACACTAAAGAAACTACAAACCTTAAGAGCGAGCCGAAGCTCTCAGAACCCTTGGAGAGGCAAAGACCTCTGGCAAGCCCGACTACACAATACTCCCAACTGGAAAGTCAAATGGAACGACCCAAGGAATGGTAATGGACATGGAGGACTTCAAGAACCAAATCAACCGAAATCTCGGACCGGAGGCTCCATAGTCAGGAGGGCGATCTTAGACAGGAACTTCCCAAATGAAGTAATACTACTAATGGGTGATATCAAGGCGAAAGAAGGACCATGGACCCTGAAACCACTTGAAGAGGCAGTAAAGAACGACCAAAAGGAAACGAGGGTGAACTGGGACAAGAGAATGGTCGAGTTAGTCACCTTCGACATTGCAGACTCTGAGGGCCTGGTGTTACGGTTTCTACGATAATGTAGTAAATATGAGGGTGTAACTTAGGACAACGCTTGGTGCTTGACCTTTCGACAGGGCAGCCTAGCTGGCCCTTCTTATAGTCAACCCGGCGTGCCTTCCTTCTATTGTCTCTCTATGCTATGATATCACGATGTTCTATCTATAGGCATTCCTCAGCCACTGCCTCGCCTCATCTAGAGGTCCATCCGGTGGCTCTGCTCCTGGAGGTCCGTTCAGTGGCTCTGCTCCTGGAGGTCCATTCGGTGGCTTTGCTCCTAGAGGTCCGTCCGGTGGCTGTCGCTACGCTCTGACCATGCCGGCATTCCTTGTGATACACATCCGTGCCCGACCCATGTTTCATTGCCAGACTGCAGCTATCGGTTGATCAGGCCGAATTGTCGCTAGTAGCTTTACAGGCCAATGTGGGTGGATATCCCCTTCGCGGGTAGACCCTGACACCTGGACAGAATTGGGAAAGTACTAAGACTGGACAACAAGGACGCGATAGGCCCTAGAGAAGTGAGAAGACTTACCAACAAACAGATTCTGGTAAGGAAGGCCAACAGCTGTTTCCTTTTTTGTATCTGACAACGTGGTACAAATCCTCAGGGACGGCCTCTCGTTCAGAGGGGAAAGGATCAAATGTTACTTGAGAGAGAACCTAGGAAAGGAGAAATCAGACAAAGCCAGGAGATACCGATAAATGGACTCGGAGGGATACTGTCACCACTTCCAAGTAGGACAAGTCATTGAATGGGTACCCAAGCAGAAAAACCTGCCAGAATGGATCAAAAGTTCATCTAAAAGGAAGGAGGCCGAAGATCCCATCTATCTGAATGGAGGTTTCAACCAAACGTGCCCCTGCTGCTCTAGAGTCGGCGAACACCACCCGGAGTGTGGAAGAGCTAAAAGTAAACCACAATGGATCCAACCCAACAAAGACCAATGACCCCAGAGGGCACCAGGGAGGCCAGACCACTCATGATCAAGATAGCTTACCAGAATATAGGGAGGTCAATACTGGGGACAGACCTCGCGCTACAGGAGGCAGTGGACCGGAAAATAGACATTCTTTGTATAGAAGAGAGCTGGAGAGCGCCGGGGGGAGGCACAACATTCCACCCGACTTTTGCCACCATTCACATGCTGACAAAGACGGACCGGTGTGATGACGGCTCAACAGCATCCACTGTTTCGCACGGGTACCGGTATCTAGAGCTGGCGGAACGAAGCCTCAAGGGCGGCCTCAATAATCAAATGTCAAGAAAAGAGTCTTCAATTGTCTTGTCTGTACGTGTCCATATCTGTCCATGTCTGTATATCTCCGTGTATGTCTGTCTCCATGTATGTTGCTGCTTGCTTGCTTCCACAGTCCTATCTACATACAATTTATAGACCACCTTCACCTTCCAACTGAGCCTATACATACATATCTCGCTTCTTAAATGTAGCTTTCTTCCTCATCCTATGCATGTGTCATCATGTGGCCCTACCGCTGAGTACCGCTCCGGCCCGCGTATGGCCTTATTCTTTCCATTGGTACCGTGGTTACCACCACACCGGCAGCATACGTGAGGAAAGACAAGCTAGATAATATCAGGATGGTCGGGAAGGATAACCATGTGACGATACTGATGAAGGACAGAAGGATCACGGGGGTATATTGGAACAAAGAAGCGGACATTAAAAAAGAACTGGAAGACATTGGACCAACGGACATTATCATAGGGGACTGCAATAGTCACCATAACGATTGGTCCCAGAAACAAGACCAAAGGGGCATCACCCTGAGGGACACCCTCTGGACACACGGTCTACGACAACAAATAGACAGAAATACAGTCACCTGGACCCACATAGTAAATGGACACACAAGAACCGCCCTCCTTGACCTGGTCTTCACGAGAACAGACACAAAGACCATTAAGGTAACCGACTAGGACAAGTGGGAAAAGTTCATCAAAAAGTGGGGGGATAGGACTCTGGCAGAAGGGGTTGATGGATATGAATTGCTATGTGAACTAAGTCAGAGATATACCAAAGAAGCCCAGATTACCACCAGAACTAAACGGTGGTTTGACAAAGAAGTGAAAGAGGCCTGGAAAATGACTAGATACTTACTGAGGAGAGACAGTAAAGCCTCGAGCGAGAGAAGAACAAGGGCGAGGAGAATCCTAAGGGAAATCATTTGGGAAAAAAAGAAACCTACTAGGAAAACTTTCTGGAGGAACATAGGATAACCTCATTCTAGGACATCTTCAGACTAGCCAGAGACCCCTTCTGACAAAGGGACCTCATAGGGATTCCAGGCTCAGACAGAGAAGTTGCAGAAACCCTCATCAAATGCAACTTCATTACCATAGACCAGGCCGACGAGACACCATACGTTAACCCCATAGGCTTGATAATCGACAGAGATAAAACCCGGATAGCGATTGACAAAGCCCTCTCAAAAACCAAATTGGAATCTGCTCCTGGACCAGATGGTATTCAATATGGACTTCTGAAGCTCCTGAAGAGTACAACACTGTAGACGGCAGTAAGAGAAATGATAGTCGACTATATCAACAGCCAATACAAATTCCCAAGAGGCTTCAAAGTGGTCATGATCCTTAAAAAAGGCAAACCCAGAGACAAGCCTGAGAGCTGGAGACCAATAACTCTCCTTAACACAGCAGCCAAACTAGGCCAGAAGATAATAGCCGACCTCCTACAGAAGCAGGATACCCTAGTTCGAGACACACAACTGGGAGGCAGACCATTCCAGGAGGCAGAAGACTTACAGAGGCAAACACTAAAGGAAATAGACAAGAGATTAGAACAGAAGGAGTGGGTAGCATTAGTTAGGGATGACATCAAATCGGCATTTAACTTTATAAGGAGGGACAAGGTGGTAGTGCGAATTAAGTTAGTCGATGTCAACCTAGCAGCCTTCGTAGAATCCTTCCTAATGCCGAACGACTTCAACCTAGTATGGGACGGGAAGATACGCGCCACAGGGAGAATAACAGACGGAACACCACAGGGCTCACCACTATCCCCAGTGCTGTTCCTCATAGGAGTGGCACCAATGGCCGAAAGAGCAGGCTAAAGGAACTTCACGAGGTCATATGTAGATGACTTCCATAGCATACTATTACACTCCTCACTACCCAAACTACGCCAAGCCATAAAGGCACACCGGATCACCCTAAAAGCAGAAGTAGCAGCCGAGGGATACGAGACAGACCCCAATAAGTCCGAGACCCTCATTATAGGAATCAAGGGCCCAGCATACCGCCTAGTCGGCCTAAACATCGACTGGGAACTGAAGTTCAATAATCACTACAAGAAAGGGCTAGATCTAGGCAAAGCGGCCTGGAGAGTGGCCTCGCGCTTGACAAAAATCAGTTCCATTAAGTGGAGACAACTCTACACAAGTATCACCTGAAGCATAGCAACCTAGGGCAGCTGGGCGTGGAGGGACTACACACGAGGCGCGCCCATAGAATCTAAACTGAGAGATCGTGAAAAATGGCAATATACGGTAGCCAGAGAGATCACGGGGCCCCATGGGGCACCAGACGAGATGTCGTCGAAGGACTGGCTAACCTGGAGTCGATACACACCTTCACCGCCTACGAAGCGTTAAGGATCGAGGCTAGAACCCTGAGTTTCACCAACGAGCGCATGAAGACAGAAGACACTGAACACACATACCTCAGGGGCTCGCTACAGCACCGGGATCCCTTACCTTTAGCAATCCACCCCACCCTACCGGCGGATTCAGGAAAAGCGGAATGGGAGAAGGCCATAGACGAAGCAACTGATGAAGGCTGAAACTGCACATTTACTGACAGAAGCCTGATCGAGAAAAAAGCGGGAGCCGGCATATACTCCCAGAGGCACAAACAATCAATATTCTAGTGAGCGGCACGAGCTAGCTCGAGCCGAGCTGGAGGGTGAGCTCGAGCCAGCTCGTGAGTAAGTGAGCTCGGCTCGAGCCTGGATTGATTATATACATAATATTGACAAACTAAATTAAACTAAGCTAAATTTTCATCTTTCTCACTACTATCAGCTAAATTGTGCATTTCGAAGTTGTTGGTAGGTCAGAATGAGCTCCAAGTCTCTAATTATTACTATAGTAGGTATTTACAGTTTATGAAACCTTGCACTGGCTAAGCGTTTTAGCGAGCTGTCAAGAAAAACACAAGCATGATCTTGGCTCGTTTGAGCTCGAGCTGGCTCGGCTCGTGCCGCTCACTAGGCCCCAAGACAACAGTCAATGACGCCGAACTAATCGCCATAAGCAGAGCCCTCGAGACGATGGAAGGCGAACTTCTCATCCTCACAGACTCCAAGGTCGCTCTCACAAAGCTCCGGAGAATCGCAGAGGGACATCCCACTCACGAGGGCGCAACACAAAAGGTCAGGACAGCCAGGGAAGGTCGGGCAGCCAAAGGCGACCTGGATGTGGCAGCGATGTGGGTGAAAGGACACAAAGGCATACACGGCAACACCCAGGCAGACAAAGCAGCCAAGATAGGAGCCTTCATACAATACGAACCCGAGATCATCTCCGAAGCTGGGATGAGACAGCACACCAAAGCGTGGAGAGCCGAAGAGAGAAGAAGGCTGGAAATGAACTACAGACCACTACACAGGCTTGGAAGCAGGGTCTCGTCCATGGCAGGGCTATTAGGCGGCAAAGGCCTACGAGACTGGAAATACAAACTGGGGAAATCCGCCGGCCCCGAATGCCGATGGTGCGGCGAAGAACTTGAAACCACGGACCACCTCTTAGACAGATGCTGGATATGGAAATCACGCTGGCCAGGGGGGAGAAGAGCCCTACTCAGCAGGCGGGAGGCGGGAGGCGGGAGGCGGGAGGCGGTCGTGGCTTGCCGGTGGTCGTGACTTGGTGTGCGGAGGCTGTAGGGCATGGGCTGTGACAGGACTGGCCTGATTGGCCTGGGCCGGCCTGAATGGTCTGGACCAGCCTGAATGGCCTGGTTGGCCTGGACCTCTCACAGCCTGGCCTGAACAATCAGGCCAGGCCAGGCCCACAATTTCACGGTCCAGGCCAGTCCAGGACTTCTGTTTGCCTCGCCTGGCCTGGCCTGGCCTGGCCTGTTCGATTCATTGTCCTACAGTACCAAGATGAGATGGTCACGGAGGCGAGCATGCGGCAGATCGCCAGATCCTGGAGGGCGGAGGAGAGGAACAGGCTAGGCATGAACTACAGACCGCTCCGAAGACTGGGACACGGAGTGGCGACGCTAGCGAACCTACTGGGAGGCAAGGACCTGCGACACTGGCAATATAGGCTGGGGAGGACCGATGGACCAGAATGCAGATGGTCCAGAGAAGAGGAGGAAACCACGGCCCACGTGCTAGACCGATGCAGAGTATGGAAGACAAAGTGGCCCTGGGGGAGGGACACACTGCTCAAGCCACTGGAAGGGGGCGAAGGGGACGCGGACCCACTCGTGAACTGGATGAAACGGTAACAGCGTCAGAATCGGCTCACGGTCATAACTTCATAACTATTTCCTTTTCCCATCATTTTTTATCTTCTTTCATTCTCTCTTTCAATAGTTTATCTCCTATGTGAATAAATCGCCATAGCCCCTAGGGCGGCATGCGATTACTGATATAAAAAAAAAAAAAAAGAAAAAAGGCTATGGACAATCGAGTATTCAGAACATGATTGTAAGTGCATCAACCACACATCTTTACAGTCTTTCCCTTTTATATACAGTATACAGGAAAGTTTTGCCTCCCTGCCATAGGTTGGTAGCCTGTATGCGGGGGTTACGTGAACAAAAAAGGAGGGGAAAAGAAAAAAAATTGCCCCCTCATCGTTGAGGGTAATGCGGCAGATGACGGTGGATTGAGTGATATAAGCTGAGTTGAGGGTAAGACCGGCACAAGTTGAGGGTAAGTTCCGCGGGCTAGCAGTCTACAGCGATGCATGATGCATCGTCCCATGAAAAAGTACACTCACATAAAACAGGATCTAGATAAAAATAATACAAATTTGTCTAAGAATGCAATTGCATGTAATTCTCAAACTAAATAAAGTATTTAACTCCAGATGTGGATCGTTACTATATGCTCAATTCGCCATAGCCCATAGGGCGGCACGCGAGTAATGATATAAAAATATATATATGCTCAAATAAAGAAGACGACATGAAACTACATAAGATCTAACACAAACACATTAGTAAAATCTTCATGCAATATCTCCATTTCCCTTGTTCCCCATTTCAAAATTTGGAAAAATAAAAACGCCAATTGCCCAAACTCCAATGCTCAAAACCATTGCCGCCCCTGCCCTGAAAACGCCTTTCCCCAAGCAAACAAAAGGAACACATCCCAAATAGGTCGAACCAAGACTACTCCCACTTCCCCATCCGACACAAAACGCGGCCCTCCTGCACACCAATATTCCTCCTCCAAATTCAGCCACTGATACCCCGCAAAGCACACTTTTATGTCCCTCACTTTCTTCTGTATCTTCCTCTCCTTCTCTTCCTCGGTCTCCATCTCCGTGCGCCGTCGCTACATCTCCTTGGCCAGCTTCAGCTCTCGCCAAATCCCCTCTGAGACTCCAGCCTCCCGGAGGACGCCGTCGCAGTCGTACTCGGCTTCCTCATTGCATGAGACATAATCGTCTGACTCCGCCTCGGAGACATATACAACGGCCGCCCTAGTTGCTAGTAGAGCAGGGCGGTGCAGAAAACGTGGCGGTGGCATAGATAGACTATTCAAAGCGTCAGAAATCAGCAATGATTCTGATGCCTTTGTCTCGCAGGTCTCGTATTCTCGGAGCGTCGAAGTCACCAACTTCGAGGCATCGTCTGCCAACACCTCCAGCGTGTCGAGATCGCCACAATCCCCCTCAGCGCTGCCCCATCAATTGTGTTCTCTAGCGCAAGACATCTCTCGCATTCTCCCAACTCGGCAGCTACGCTTTATCACGTGCAAAAGCTCTGTATACCCAGTTGTGCCTGTGTCGTGCAAAACTGGTATCGACATCTCATTTTCCTTGATGGTCTTCTGCAGCAGCTGAAGGCTATAACCCTGCCATGGCCACGTGCTACAAGCGGGGATATGTGATTTAAAAAAAAAAAAAAAAAAAAAAAAAAAGCTGAAGGCTATACACGGAATCCCAAGCCTTGAAATTAACCTCCTCTGAAAGTCAACTCGAGAGGCCGGGGTCCGTTTCCAAAGTTTGTTGATATCCTCCTCCAGCCCGGCCAAGGTTACAAGATGGCCGCAGAACCTTGGCTTGGTGACGAGATGGCCGCAAAACCTTGGCTTGGTGACGAGATGGCCGCAGAACCTTGGCTTGGTGACGAGATGTACAAGTTGATAGAGGGCCTCTTTGGCGAAATCCCGACTCCAAGGCGATATACTTTATCAATAAACACGACCTTACCAAGAACAGATTCCACTTTTCTACGATTGATAGGGGCGGTCTCTGGTTTGTATTGGCCGATTAGCTCAGATGCGGAGATTTCAATGAGCTCAGCAGATGTAAGGACCCCCATGTCACAAAAGATTTGGCTGATCTTTCGTGCAGTGGTAGCTCTGCCGGTGCCTAGATGAATGTTAGTCGGTGACTCGGTGTCTGTACCCAATAATTCATAAACAATGTCTTCATACTGGAGGTCCTTTGAACAGAAAGTTGATAGAGATTATTTCACGGGGATCCCATCCTCTGGTCTTGAGCACTAAGGCTGTCCGTTGATATCGTTGCATGTTTCTAATAACGTCTCACAACCAAAAATATCACTGAACAACTCTTCAGATCCTCAGCTGCCCTCTCTAAGCGATTGAAGCCAGGATTAAAATCAACTGGCTGCAGAATGATGGTAGTGGCTAGAGCTCGGACTGTTGGTGAAGGTAGTTCTCTTTTGACTTGGTCAAGATATTCTCAACCTCTCCTGCGTTTCCAAAGTTTGCTTGATCACGGCAGCGCTCCAAGAAACCAATTGCAACTGCGATGGCTTCTGGTGTAGCCCCTATATGGGCCTTCTTCCACTTCAACTCCCGTGTCTGCCGTAACTGCAGGGTACGGATGTCCACTCGGTTTGATAGGGAAGCGTCTCCTAAGTCAAGCGTTCACATTCTGGAGCATTTCAAGCATCGCTCCTCGTAGCTCAAAAGCAAGACACAGCGTTCCTCACCAGGAACGATGTGCAACGATCGTGCCAGTGACGGCAGTGCGGTAAACGTTGCTTTTGCTCTAGCCCCAAGTTCCGGCCTCAAAATTCAACATATAAGCTTCATCGATGATCAGCACCTTGCGTCTGGACGTTTCTAGGATGCCTGTGGTATTCCTCTCGGACTCTCCAATCGCGCTTCCAACGAAATCCGATGGGTTTTTTACAATAACTACAATACTCATTAGCTCTTGCCTGAAAAGATACCCCACCCGAGTGCAACGTCACTAGGAGCACTAATATCTACTAAAATTTGACAATACAGTTTGGCTACCGGCGTCTGTCCTGTGACTGGAAAGCCCAAGAATACACGGGTCATAGACACTTCGACAGGAGCAACCTCTTGTAGTTCGCGAGTGTAATTTGTCGCTATGCGATTTATAAAAGCCTCGACCGAGTCTTTCACATATTGCAAACCAATCAGTTGCTGAAGCTCCTTCCATGCTTCACTCTCTAGTACAGCTTTTGACGAATCTGGGTCAATAATATCCTCCTTTCTAAAGCAAATCTTTTGCTTGCTGCACAATACTACGCTCACTTGCAATCTGCTTTGCCTGTCGTTGCGTAATGATGGAGAAAGCTGTGTGCATAGTTCGTGCATCGGCAGAGCCATCAAAACCACGTCCACGGCTGTTCCCCCTGGCTACAGTACGTATATATAAGCTGTCAATACGGTCCTCCAAAACCCATCTTGCGATAATATTTGTTGCCAATAGCCTGTTGTGGGATCTGGCGAAGCTCTAGCTCTGTGAAGAATTCGTACCTACGGTTCCCTATAAACTGTTTCATCCAATATGACGGACTGAGAATTCATCAGCAGTTGATGCAGCTCTTTTCCTTGCAGTTTCAACAATCGTCCCATCTTGCATCTCTCACTGGTCATTAATAGCGGGTTCTGATAACATCGCTCCTTTATTTCAGAGCAATGCTATAGATCTTGCGTGAGTGGAATGTCATGAAGAGATTGTCATTTTTTGAGAACTGGTTGATATTAGAACGAACTGGTTGATATTAGAACGAACTGGTATGCAACTGGACAAGACTGAACAGCTTTTTATACGGCTTTTGAATAAAAGCTGAGAGACGTCTGTACCCCTTCGTAAAATGAAGAAGCAAGGGAGGCTCTTGAATGAGAAGTGCTGGATCGCAAATTGATACCTGTAGGGCTATTATCTCACTGTAGACAATAAAAGCAATGAGGAGTAATGTTTGCACAAATCAGTATCATTGTCGACGTAGTTTGGCGCTTACACAAGATTTAACTAGTTGAGGAAGACCCCAAGAGTGAATGGCTGACGGCGACCGGACGTTCCACATATAATTTCCTCTTCGAACATAAACCCTGCCACGGAAAAGGCCCTGCTGCCTTTCTGCTTTTTTACATACTTCACGCACTCATCATAACTGCATGTAGTAACCGGAATTGTTTATCAAGACGCAAGTCTATGCGACGCCCAGCGGCGTCAGGTTCATCAATTTTCGAAGTTACTCGAAACAATGCTGGCTCCTCTGACAGAACGTCGTCACTAGGCGGCAGAATAGAGACCTTAATTATTGCTATGACGGCCACCTGGTTTATCACAGTCCTCAGTCGACTTTGGCTAGAAGGCTATTGTCAGTCTCTGCTTTATCTTCTGCCCAATTCTGCGAGTGGATACAGCAGATAAATCGAGAAAAACCTTTGTTTCTGTGAAGTGCTCTGTAAGCTGTGGTAACTTACTGATATACTTCTGCAGGCAGCAATCAGAGGCAATAAAGCAAAACCCAGGATGAGCCCTGCAAGACTTTTTGGCAAAGATCCCCTTCCTGAAACTCGTTTGTGAAGCTCGCCCCAAAATACTCCAGGCTCCGCCATACCTTGAACCAGATCTCCAATGAAGTCGCCTGCCGCTGTATTCACGCAATATGGGTCTCGATAGATTCAAGAAGCCCCGCAATTGGGCCGTTAAGGAAGTATAGATATGTATCGACAAGCAGACCTTTGTTGAACCGAGCTGAGGCGCCACTTGCTCCGCTGTATCTTGATTATACATGCTCCCGTGTTGGCCGTTGAACACAGACCTTCCCTGCAGGACATGACATCCATAGGACCCCCTATTGTCTTATTTCCCTCTAAGACTGCTAGGAAAAACCTGCCCACACATGCCTCTCTGCCTGAATACTTCTTGTTAGATATCTTGCCAGCCTAAGAAGCATGCAGGTACTCCACGATGTGCGTTTTTTTGAATAATTATGCTGAACAGCTGTAGGTGTATTCCCTTCGGCTGCTTTTGTGACCTGTGATTGATATTCGATAGTACTCGAGAGGCTGCGAGCAGGGTGAGTCTCGGATAAGGCCTGAGATATACTTCAATTGGCAGAGGGAAGGATTCATTGCGTGTGAGTCGTGGATGTGAATTGTAGGTTGGGGAGTAGTTTCGTTCCCAGACCCACGGAACTTAATGGCCGGTGGAAAGGTGTCCTAAGGGAACGGGAGGCGGGAGGCGGGAGGCTCTCTATTCTCGTACCCAGGACGCCGTTGGGTTTTTGACAATACAGCTCTCTAAGTCTTGTTGAAGCTGAAATGTATTAATGCGGTGCCCAAGCGCCTCAAAAACTAAATGTGTAACCCTTTCGCTTCCAATAGAGTTGAAAGTCACGATTGTGCTGCGCAGCAATAGAGGCCCAGCCGAGTGCCATAGGCAATAAAAATCAAGACATCAATACCCAATGCTCTTATTCGACCTTCCCCTCGGAATGGCTCTAACTGAAACTTTAAGCAGTTTTCGAAGTGCATCTTGACCCACCAGAAAGTTTGAAACTTCCTACAGCTGGTGCTTTCGCATCAGCGTCAATCAGCCCCAGACGGAAATATATAATGCACCTAGATTATCTCGTGCTCAGATAGGTTAGCAAGCTTCAGCAGGCTTGATCCATGGAAGATATTGGCACGAGACTTTCACAAGACTGCATGGTCGGGTAGATCATCTTCATTCGTATGTTGGGTTTTGAGGACGAGAATGTTTCATTGGATAGAGTTGCAGCTGCACACATGACATAGTGCAAGCAACATGAGCTTCGTCTGTGATGTTGTACTCAACTTAGCCTCGGCACAGCAGTCGATGGCTTTGCTTGGCAGCACACGGCGAATCTTTTGGCCCAATCAACCAGACTACAGCCCGATCCATAACTCTTTCACTTTCCGTTGTTATGCATACTTTGGCAATCCAAAAGGGACCTTCAAGCATTTAGATGTAATATTACCTACAAGTAGATCCACATCCCTGTTATTCGCTTACATGATTTGTACCTCTTCTTCTCAGTTTATGTAAAGGAATTGAGACTAGGTAAAACAGGAAAGTCTCACTATAGTAATATATTCGGAAGTTTCGTTCTCAAGAATTGTTCTCAGCTCCGGTTTGAAATTTCCAGACTGGTCCGAAATGGGCCTAGTCGGTTCCTATACCCCAAGTAGAGCTCATCAAGTAGTATCATAGGAGGATTTTGCAATGTCGCGGGTAAAGTCTTTCGGTTAACTTGAAAAATAGTATTATCATAGTAATATTTCTATAACCAAGAACTATGCTTAGATTTTGCAGCGTTTTTGAGACCACTTTGCGGCTATCTTTTTTCTTGCACTCTATACTAGTACCACCCACGCTCCCACGCCGCCTCTCTCTACCCACAGACAACCACGCCTCTACAGAGATACAATATGGCAATTATACCACCCAAGAGAAGACAGGCTGCTGCTGTAGCAGCAGCTACCGCTGTCGCAGCATGGGCTCTTTCAAGCATGCATATGATTCTTGCATCTTTTCCAATTTCATCCTTCAAGAGAATCTTAATTCTCTCCTAAAACTTTCCTTTTTGTCCAGGCTGATGCTCTGCTTGATTCTGGACACATAAACGGGCCAAATGAAGTTTTTCTTGCTCATTTGATCGAGTGCATAAAGCCTCGGAGGATGCTACAGATTGGCTCGATGGAGTAGCTGTTCGTGGCCGCCCACGTGGACGGTTTCGAGGAATAGGAGTCTCTGATGATTGAGAAGGGTCTTGAGAAGACATACTAGCTTTCTCAAGTAATAAAATAATTCTGGTGTTGAAAATAAAATTTTCTCGGATGGGGGAGTTAACCCGCAAAGTTCGGTTATTAATCGAACTTTGCCTGCTACACCAGCTATAAACAATTCATTGCTACAGCAACCGTGATTAATAATTACCCCAATTGCTTTACCCGGACGTTGCAAAATCCGCGGGACAGGGACCCAGGCAGGGTGGAGCTTTCTTGGCATATTCAAATCTCATTTTCAGAAGCAAAACAAGGGTGCGGAATTACAAGTAATCTCCAGCTCCAATAATCTTTATGAACTCTTTCAACCTTCGCAATCTTCCTTCCCTCAAATAGGAATCCCCATTCGAGATATTAATACAAGTTTTTCTTAACACAACCCGACTGTTCTTTACAAATACCCTTAATCTCACCCTACCTATCATCAACCCCTGCTTATCACCTGCGCCAAAAACGAATCTGCACCGTCATTAAACTTCCGCTCAGGGTCTACCACCATTGAAAAATAACTGTATGATACGCACAATTCCTTTCGTTTTTGCACATGCCTGTTTTAATAGCTCAGTTCTCAGGTCTTCATACCACTCGCAATTTATCACCACGTGCCACTCATCTTCTACCTCCTCTTCATGCCCACTCTTTCTTCTCTAGGAATTCCTGTCCATCTTCCATCATTATTCTTATTGAAGATACCATTACCCAGGTGCTGGGGACCGTCAGCCCCTATATCCTGTGCGAAATTGTTTTGTGTGCCAGAAAATCGGATTGCTGAGCTCATGCTACCAATGGGTCGCGCAGTGATCGGTAATAATAGTGGTAGTTGTTACACCTGCGGGATTCGGCTCACCAGGTGATGAGCATTTGATAGTACGAGTATACTTTTTCTTGGGCGCTGACAATTCCCGACTGGGCGTCGTTGCCGACGTGTTAACCTTCGTTATCCCCATTGAAAAGTCATCGTCCAGGTACTGGCGACCCTCAGCCTCCATATCCTGTGCAAAATCGTTCTGTCCCTGGTGGAAGAAGTAGCATGATCCTGGCTGCGAATTATGCATATTACCCCTCGAAAGCAATTTTCCACAAAGCGGGAAACTGGTCAGGAATGCTAGGAAAATCGGGTAGATGCTATCGAGGTCCCTTATGATGCGAATACCAAATTCTAGTTTTTTGATCTGACTGCCTTATTGTATACCTATTAAAATCAATCACAAACAGCCTTTGTATATTGGAGAAGGAAGCAAACATGCCTAAAAAAGAAATGAAGGAACAACGGAGGTCTCCATATAGTTCTGACCAGAATCAAACCTCATTCCAAAATAAACACTTCTCTTACCCGACTATCATCGCTCTGTCTTTTACCAACTCTATAGGCAATGGTTTAATGAACTCTTCCACCTTAACCCTATCTTCACCCCTAGCGTCAGCCACTTCTAGGATTTCCCCGATGTAATGTTTCTGATCAACTCCGTCACCACCGCACAGCACCAGATTTTTGCTGTTGTACCATACGGGAGGTTTGTGCAGCCAGAATACCTGTTGTAATAATTGCAACTCCCGCGTACTAGGTCAGTCTCCAAGACTAAAAAATTGCCGTAACATGCCAGAGATGTAGTTACCATATCAACTAGTAAGTAAAACTAGCCTCGTCCCCAGAGCTCAGTGTAATCCTGGTCAAAGTAATAGGGGTGAACAAAAGAGTCCCGGTACTAAGATCAGAATAACCATCTCAATTATGGGCACATAAACTTGAGGCATTGTAATTGTGGATGTCTTCTTGCACGACGAGGAAGCTAATAAGCCTACTCTTGCCCAGTTTCGTGCCTTATTAGTTTTGCTATAGCAACATCGCATGAGACTAATAGCAATATGACTCTGATATGCGATCTTAAGTCGCTGAGTGAGGCTCCGGCTTTCTTTCAGCTGTCTCCTCTCTTCATTCCACACCTAAAACAAAAGGTTGTCAGTCATCCTCAATCTGATCAGCATAATGAGTGAAATTCCCACATAATACCAGGAATGGGACGTTCACAAAGAACTTCCGACTGAGAGATTCCCTGAATATCTAGACCGGCAATATCAGATTATTGAGATGCGGACCACAGACAATGAGAGCAATCACTTTTGTAAGACGGATTTTCTATTGGCGGGTCAGGGTTTTAAAAAAAAAAACCGTTAGCCTTGGGAGCCCCGACTGCCAAAGCCGCTTCGGGGTTGAGATATAAGAACAGGAGACTGAGATGCGTGCGGCTGGGTTCCAAGTTTCGTGGGAGAAGTGGGTCAATGGTGATTCATCATTCACCTGAGGTTGCGACTTACTGGAGTGGGCAAGTCGCCATCTTTCTTGGCGCTGGAGCATCCCATGTTGAAGGTTCCCCACAGGCTACCGCATAATCTGGCGAGCAAGACCCCCCATCAGTAAAGGGGGGTATGAGACTAAGTAAAGGGGAAGCTTTGCGTAAGGCTGCTAATTTTATGTAGATGGAGGCAAGGAAGACACTTTCCTAGGTGAAATAGGGGATAGAAGAGATTAGAATTCGGCTTAACCCGGAAAGTCCTGGGGGTATTGCTCGCCAGATTATGCGGTACTCCACACTCCATTTGACCCCTCAAATCAACGAAACTATCCTGCTACCAAGACATACTGGAGCCCCCATAGACTTCTTGATAGCTGCTTTGTAACGTTCATTTGAGACTACCCTTCATTGCCCTCCAATAAAAAAAGTCATTCAAATTCCTGTACCACCACGATACTTGGGGATAAGCCCAGCATCACTGCTTGAGTCTGGCTTGTGCCATGAGCTCAGCCGTGTAAGGACCAAGCTTAATTAACGAAGAATTGATCTTCTGCCTAGTGAGATACAGGAATCGATATATGTGACTACTATACTGGATGCTACTATAGCTTGGCATTGTCCGTACTTACCTATCTGTTATCATGGGTAATCACCCGTTGCGTCCCGGTTACCCTGAACTCGTGCAAAATCCACATTCACGTATAGTTCTAGCCATACTACGGCGGCACGGTTGACGAAACTTTATCACTGAGTTGCATATACAAGGGGCCGGTGTAGAAGGCTAGTTTTAACTTATCCTTCTTCCTCTATTCTTTTTATTCTTAGGTCCTTATAAACTGCAATAATTTCACGACCAAGGACAGAATGCACATCAGACACCTACATTTTCGTTATCAATTAGTCCTCTGAACTCCTTCCTAATTTCCTTTCCCTTCCCTTTACTATTCTCCTCTTCTTCACCAGTCAGTGGCCCTGCCTGACCCCACAAGTATGTCCTCTCCAAACCTCATCAATGGCAGCTGCGATCGCTCAAATCCCCCTCATCTGTGTTTGTAGCCTTATCTACACCAGCTACAACAACGTTCACGTTAGTATTCCTCGTGTCCGCAGAAGAGGCTGCCGCCGCTTGTTTATCAGCGGCAACTTCGCAACGGGCAAACCTAGCGCGGAGGTCGTCATACATAAGGACCTCTGAAGCATTATATTCGGCGATCCCCTTATCGGAAGGGATCCCAATCTTGAGTTTGGGGCTACTGGAGGTGGAGGGGCAGTGGGGCGGGGTATTGGGTTGGGTTGCAGTAGCACCTTTACCGTCGGTGATTTCTTGCATTCGGGCGTTCACGTTAGTATTCGTCGTGTCCGGAGAAGCCACAGTAGCAGCACGAATGTCAGTAATACAAGCCCTCTTTGCCGGGGGACTCTCCTCGCTGCACTCGGGTGGATAGAGGAATCGGTGGTCCCATGATGAGGGAGCAGAGGGAGCATATATAAGGGCCTGTGAAGCAATATATTCGGCGATCTCCTTATCGGAAGGGATCACAATCTTGAGTTTGGGGGGACCAGAGGTGGAAGGGCAGTGGGGCGGGGTATTGGATTGGGATGCAGTAGCACCCTTACCGTTGGTGATTTCTTGCATTCGGGCTACTTAAGCTTCTGAGGGAGAGACGTTAGTGGCGTGTGTCTCTGTATGATGGTGGTTACAATTACAGTTAATGAATTACTGCGTGCAGGTGCTTGGTGTGCGACAGCGCTGTCTGGAGGTGAATAGGTAGTATGGTTAGTGATGAGGTACCGGTGCTACAGTTTATATACCGCGCAACTTTCTTGGCCCAGCCATCCGGAAATGGCAGAAACCTATCAGCCCAGTGGTCAAATGTAGTAGACACGGCCAAAATAGGCCATGTTACAGTTACTAATAATTATGGCCAGAGCATTAACCATATTGTACATTTTCTAGACATTTCCGAATTCATCGCCCTCACTAGTGTATTGCCATGGACGGCGGACTTTGAACAAAGGTGCACATTCAAGTCCTCAATTTTCTCCCTGCCGTGGTAGCCTGTTTGCGGGATTACGTAAACGGCAAGGGGGGGCTCATTCCACATTTCTCGTGCCTGCAGCGGATAAGACATTCCGAATATAGCCAAGACCGAGAAGTGACCCTTGACTCAAACGCTGGTCATGTGAAGATGCTCACGTAACGTTACCTCGTCTCAGCTCTACTGACTTTGCCATAAGTGCTTCACCATACCCGCCCCACAGTCCGAGCCATTCACGTCTTCCAGCCACAGCAGCCAGCAGTCCCGGTTGTGTAATAATTCCAGCTCTGCCCTGCAAGGCACAGCTCCCTGGCTCCAAAGTAACAGACCCAGATGCCGCCATGCAGGCATATGACGTGAGTGGTGTAATGTATGCACTGACGGTCACGAGCCTTCCAAACTGTCTCACGAAGACAAGACACACCGCTGACAATGCATATGATGGGTGACAGGTAAGATATGGACATGCGATAAGATTAGTCTCTCCAGTTTACCAAGGTTCGGGAAACGTTGACTCCAACCATCCCACGATGTGGAATGCAGCAGATAGCTGTAATCAAAGGTGGGAGACATAAAATTCCTTTATGACTTCCGGAAAACAAAGTAAAGTGCCTTACTAGCCAGTAAAATATGTATTCGGACAGGGGTACTAATTCACATTATACGCTATGTCCGAATACATATTTTACTAGCTAGTAGCAAATTCCGGAGTCTTTTGCAAGGTGTTACTTCGCATTTACTTGCAACAGCTCAGTCGAAGAAAAGGAGTACCTACATAATTTGTTAAGACATTAACGAACTTTTACATGAGAGATTCTTCATACACCAAAAGGAGGTTTAGAGAAGTAGGTAGCTTTCTCCAAGGAATGGTACTTATCACACGGCTATTCCAAAATAGCATAAACAGTTACAAGGCTGTAAACGTTTTATAAACTCGCAGAACCCTGAGAGGTTTCTTGCTAACAGCGACTTTCAATTTATCAAGGTCGGATAATGCTCTGTCGAAACTGCTGTGACAGTATTTGCTATGCCGGCTTCAAGGAGAACCTGGATACAGAAGCAGGTTCAGGATGTTTTACTGCCGAGAGTCCAAAGAACGTTTGACGACATAGGTCAAAAAAAGAAAGAGCATCATGTGACCGGAATTTTCCAGTAATGAAGCGCTGGGCAACAATGCGGTCCAACCAGATCCGTAAGACACCTGGTGATGGTGGTGGTGGTGGTGGTGGGGGTGTAATCCACCGCACTAGTACCAAGGGCCCTGTGCCAACCATGTGCATGTCAGATGTTAACAACCTTCAGGGACAAAGATGGGCGGCCCAGAAAGAGGTAAGCAACTGTTCAAGCAAACAAAGTGGAAGGCATTTCGCTCTTGAGGGATTCACTTCACCTATGCTCATTACACTAATGTTGCATAGTACTTTTACTAGACATACCGAGATCTGAAATTCATCGTTGGTGGCATCCGTTTTCCACGTGAAAGATGGACCAATTTAATGATGCTTTTTAACGATCCAATGAGTTCGCTTCCTCCAATCCTCCCCGCTTCTGCATGCGGGCAGGGATTGTCAAAGTATTGCCAAGCATTTTTCGACAACGACATCGATTGATCATGCGACATGAGACGTTTCAATTGGACTTAAAATTATCAGAGACTGCTGGCCCATTAACCGGCTCCACAGCACACCCCGACAATCTTTGTGAATCCTGTCAGGCTCAACGTTCTGGAGGTGCACTTATCGTCACCATTATTTGGCGACATTGTGTTGGACCAGGCTTGCACCACTTTGGATCCTGGAAATAATGAATTCATCGACACGTAGCTCACTAGTCAAATACAGGACAGAGGCGCCTTTGCTTGTTATCCCATGATCAATCCCAGCGCTGCATATTGAAACATTCGCGACTCCTCATCGCTTCACGGGACATCAACAAAGTAGGTCCGCATCAGAGTGGTCTGCCAAGCCAGACTATCAGAGCTCCTGGCATTTATTGTTACTCACGCATACATGCATACTTAGCCTCTCGGCATACTTGTATAAAGCACAATAATTCGCCGCTTATAAGCTCACACCACCGACCATTCTACATTGTTCCATATATTAATAGCAAATGCCTGATAGATAAGCAGGGCCGTTTGATATCGAATACAAAGACCAAGCATAACCGCTTTCTGCTTTTCTTTCTTCGTTCGAAGAATCGTTATCATTCGCAAAAGCAGCACTATTAGTTTAGCAGACATAACTCACAAGGGTCGTTTCTTTTGCAGGGCTTGCATTGCTTGGTCGCGTGCACAGATAGTGCCAGGAACGTTCTAGTTGCCTTACCTGAAGTGGATATCTACACCCTTGTCTTGAAAAATGGAGCCCTCCATTCCATTAATCATTCATCAAATTGATTTGAGTTGAATGTATTTTCTATTTCCTACTCAGAACGTTGTAATTGGTATGTTATAGTTGAAAAGTGTTGTTGAGGGGAGTGACGAAAATATGGGAGCGGAATTTAGTTTCACGCCCAGCCGCTACGAGAATAGGCTGGAATCGTGAAAATTTGAAGATCTTAGCAAAGAGTTTCTCCAAATGGTAGTTCATAATCCTTCAACAGCTCCCATATTTTGAACAGTGCACTCGCGTCGTTTGCTCGACCATTTGACCTTACTCTAACGATGGAGCATGCCGGCTTGGCAATCGGGATCAGACGTTTCGCAACATACGACAACAGTGGTACTGGAGTACCCTACTGTAGCGGTACCATAAGGTACTTGCCGACCATGAGATCTGTTTGAGTATGACAAGGAAGCATGGTGTCCCATGGACAGCTCATATGATCTGGACCTCGCTTTTCCAATGTATCCACCTACATAATACTAATGGTGGAATGCCAATGGGGGGGTTTCGCAAGTTGACAGAGAGTGAAAATATTGGAAAACACTCCTCATATATCAGTTCTAGATACGTATTGTCTTGCACACCAGAAGCAGAATAGTAATAAAGCTCGGCTGACTCTTAAACAGTGCAACCCAACCTCACACGGTGACCCTTATTCAGTTGGGTACATATACCAAGTACCGTTACTGGCTGTGCTAGCGCTTGCATCAACTCAGGTGCTGAAGAGGGGTAGAAGAATCTGGTGTCAACCAGACCAAGTCTCATTTATGAGGCGCGAAGGGCTGCAAATTGCAACATGTGCATTTGTGCTTGCCTTTGAGACAGAAACAGCATTCTGGGCTTATCCTCTATTGCAGGATGCACGATTACTGTATAGAGGGCAGTAAGCCGGCTCCCTACGCTCATGCTCTGCTCAGTCGAGAAGAAACAGATGCTCTCCGACGGAGGGCCGAAGAGCAGATCACCAAGATTGGCAGGGCGAGTGGAGCAGTGGAGAGGGGGAGGCTTAGATCATGTGCTTGCTCCGGCGGCCTCCGCCAATACGGTGGTAGAGCGTATACACTCCCGCAGGGATGGGTGGATGTGCGGAAACGCCTCTCAAATTTCCGATTTTCTTTCGTGAGCGTTTCTTGATGATAATCCGCCCCCCTTCCCAATTCAGCCGCCATGCTGTGTCCGCCCGCCAGTACTATTATTGCTTTTTTTTTCATTTATTTCTTTTTCTGCTTCACTCTAATTTCGGTGGGTGTGTGCGGCGGGTGCCTGTGTGCGTGCGTGCGTGCGTTCCAAGAGCGGGTGGTGCACTGTTAATAGCAGCCATACATAAAACCTTCATCTTCCTGCCGTCCCTCCCACCCGTTTCCATCCTTCTTCCCCTCTTCTTCATCAACTTCATCCCCTAACAGCAAGACTTCGACCTCCCCGTCTTTAATCCCGTCGGAAACCTTTTAATTCTTTAATACCTTTCCAAACAATTCAAGATGGCTGAAGTCGCTGCTGCTACTGCCCCTGCTGCTGAGCCAGCCCCTGCCATCGAGCCAGCCCCAGCTTCCGAAGCCCCGGCGGTAAGTCTCAACGACCAACTATCGGAACACGTTACGAGGGCAATGCTAACGATTATTCATCTAGAAGACCGCGACTGAGGAGGTTAAGAAGATCGACAAGAAGAGCCTGCTTGCCAAACTGTAAGTATTCACAAACTCCCCTGTGTTATAGCACTCTTTATAAAACGCGTGTATTCTATTGGAATTACATTCTATCAGAATGGTGAACTAACATTTCCCGTCACTATAGGAAAGCAATCATCAAGAAGTGCCTCCCAGCGAAGAAGGAGAAGCCAGCAGCAACAACTGAGGCGGAACCAGCTGCAGAACCCGCCCCTGCGGACTCTACCCCAAGTGCTCCAACGACAACTGCAGCCGCTTAGATGCTTCATGCACTGAAGCACACCATGTCCGCCTGGCACAATGTGTAGCCAATGTATACTTAACTCTGAGTTACGCAATTGAAGGTCAGGAGGTGGGGGGGGTGTGCTGCTTCCTAGTGTGTGGTGGCTGTTGTGTTTGTGTATTTGCATCTGTGCGAGTATTGGTTTGGGAGTTATTGCTTTTTTTTTTTTTTTGCGCTTGTATTGTCTTTCCTCTCGCAATGTTTGGTCTTGATTCCTCTCATGAAGTTAGGCCGGAAAAGAAAAGGGGGTTTTTCTTTCTTTTTTTTTTTATATATTACCATCAGTGTGGGATGAGATGAGATGTAGCGGCGGGCTATGACGGGCAGGGCATAGACAGGGTTATCTTAATACGGGTTCATAGTGGTATGGTTTTTGCTTGCCTCGATTAATCCACGCGCCAAACCATTTCCGAATGCTGTTAATCTTTTTTTTTTTTTTTTTTTTTTTTTCCCGTTTTGTCTTGATCTGCTTGCTTGGTTTTTGAGTGCGTGTGCGCATGCATGTGTCTCATCCCGTCCCAGTTTGGCAAAGACAGCACTGGTGATATGACGATGCGTTTAAGTTTGTGGTAGTGAGGTGAGGGAGGGTTGAAGATGTGCGCTTGAGATATTGCATCTCCTTTTTTTTAACTTCGATTGTAATATTTTTTTCACCTTCATTTCATTTTTATTTTAGGTCGGCTTGCTATGAGTTTTTCCTTTTTGTGTCCCTGTTTGTGTTTTTTGTCCCTTGAAGGAAAATTAATAACTTGAAAAGATTTGGAAGCGCCAATTGATTAAGAAAAAAAAATTTATGGTCCCACAAAGTCTCGAACACATGGCTAGCTTTTTTTGGTTCTTGTTATCTGTGCCCGTTTTCGAACCTAACGTAAATAATATATATGCACTGATCCTCCCTTTCTCCTGCGCCCCCTGGCATCTCGGATGGCCCCACTAAGAGAGGCCGAGTTAAGCTTCGGAAAGAGTGCAAGGGGGAGGGGGTAAGGGGGGAGGGATAACCGAACAAAGAAAGTTGGATCATATTCTAAAGCCGGCTAGCTGGATCGACAGGATAGAGAGAACGGGGGGTTGAGAAGGGAATATTAGTTTAATTTACCAAGTAGGTAAGGCAGTAAATTGTGCAGTTTTTTTTTTTTTCTTCCCTCGGGGAGGCGTCCCGAAGTAAACGTTGCGGCAGTCGCTTCGCTCGCATACATATTGGCTACCTTACAGATATTATCTATCTGCAAAATACAAACGGATAGAGCATTTGGCGTTTGGGATTGAGGGGGAAAAAAAAAAAAGGGGCCGGGGAGGCGAGTGTGTTTGCTATGGTCCTTTTAAAAACTTTAATTTTCTTTTGAAAAAAAAAAGGTTTAGAAGGTGTTGCGCTCTTCTTGTGCAGTTTCTACATAGGGGAGGGGGGGTTGGGAGGAGAATGGTCTGCGGGGGGAGGGTAATTAAACTGGTGTTTATTTTTTTATTTGTTTTTATTTGTGTTTTTGTTTGTTTATTTGAGATAGGTGAGTACTGTAGAAAGAGTTATTATTACTACTGCTATTACTGTACATAAATATATATGGGGGTTTGGGTTTTGTTTTTGTTTCTACTAGTGTGCTGGAGGAAGGTGAGTGAAGAACTGCTGGGTGATGGGTGTACGGTGTGGAATCGTGTGGAATTGGGTCATGATTGGGAGGGGAGAGAAGGGGGAAGAGGGGGAAGGAGGGAGGGGGGTTTGTGTTGCGTGTACGTTGGGGTTGTGAAGTGGTGAGGTAAGTTATAGGGTACTGTACAATGGGGGGAGAGGTGAAGTGAGGTAAAGGGTACATGAGGGTGGAGAAGAGTTAAACTCTTCTCACGCCCCGACCCGCTCGCAAACGTCCATGGGCTACGGGACGGGGGGCGTTGGGGAGAATGGTAACTGGAAGCCAGTATTGGCGGGTGATGATAGAGTAAGTTAGTTGCTAGAATTATGATAGGGTTTTGTAAAGTGTTTTGTGGTTGTGTAGTGTTGTTTTGGAGGGGGGGATACTGGGGGAAAGTAAAGGTGGGTCTAAGGAAATGTGTCTGGATATATATGCACCTGTTATGGGTAGAGTTACATGGGGGGTGAGGGAGATGGAGAGTGAAGGCAGAAGTGGAAGTGGAATTGCAAAGTGGAGGGTAATAAGGGAGTGAGGACGAGAAGGGAGAGGACACTTGGATATATGGTATTTAAAAAAAAAAAGTAGTAGCTGTGATATACGTATTCAATTACTTTTTTCTCAGTGCCGGTGTATGTTCTCGGATACATGTATTGAGTAGCAATAGTCAATGGTATTGAGAAACAAACTTTTGTAAAAAAGGAGAGCGAAAAGGGAAATTTGTTGGTTGTGGTGAGTGGGTCGTAATACCCCCATTCCCTAAAACGGCAAGTCTCCTGGTGAAACTTCACATGTTACCCTCATTTATTCGGCCGGGCGGCTCACAGGCTCGCTTCTCGATTTTGTAAGCACTTTTTTATTTTCCGAGCTCGCTTGAAAGGATTGAGGAATATGTGTGTGTGTGTATGAAAAGGCCGTATGTAGAGTATCCGTTGTTGGCGAATAGAGGGAGGGTGTTTTTCTGGCGCGTGAAAATGTGCGGGAAGGTAAATGATACCATGGCATGCGGTCGATGGGATTGGATACAGTATGTTGATGGTGGTGGGGTAGGTGGATGTGATGTGTGTTGATCTAGTAACCAAACTGGGTCTAGGGAAAGCTCTGAGGCTTGTATTAAGTGAGAAACGGGCTTTTTTGTGAAACTATGGACTCCAAGGGATGATGGGGGGGGGGGGAAGTGGTTGAACGAGTGGGGTTGGATGGAAGTTAGAGAGATGGTAGATGCCACTTGGCGTGGTTAGCATGTATCCTTTCGTTCTAATTTGAATATCTGAGGATGTGAGTTTTGTGTGTGTGTGGGACGCAGAGTCTTTTTATGAATTAGAGTAGTTTTGGAAATTTCTTGAAAAGTTCGCTTGCTCGCTAGGACGCGAGGTCCCATATCAGGGGATATGAAGCTAGATTTTGTAGCTCGTTTTATTGACAGTTAACTTGAGTATCTTATATAAGCGTCCTCCGAGTCAGCGGGAAATCAATCGTGGTCAATTGAGTGAAAAAACAGTACCTTCGTTTTTTTGTTGTTTTTGAGTGTAATGGTCTTGCGAGTAAGAAAAAAAGGCTAGATTCAGGCTCAGGTTAAGCAAATTCAACTCCATAGCTTTTCTTGGTGTCAGTCCGCTTTCCCAAACCCCGCAGTCCCCACACACACAGAAAAACGGTTTTATAGCGACGCTAGAAACTTGACATTAGCGCAACTGCCCAAGATGGTAGTTTGATATTCCCGCGGTGGCACATTCGAGAAGGGTGTTTCACATCGAAACTGGTCCACTTCGATGTCTGTGATTCAGTTCTGAACAGCGTACCTTGTATGCAACAAAATGTGGTGATTTCGAAGAGCTCTGAGGGAGTAGGATGGAATTGGAGTGTTTTCTGGATAGAGGTGGTCGAGTTTGTTGGTACATCCCGGTGCAATTGCAATCCATGAGTTAAGCTTCTTACATTCGCTTGCTGACCCCATCTGTATCCATGTCCAAGGCAAGCTGAGCACCTTACGTACCTTAACCCATGTCCCGACCACATGTTGCCCATGCTGCTTTACCATGCGAACTAATGCACGATGGGGCAGGCCGGCAGAGAGGACAAAGTGCGGGGAAGCGGAAGGGAACTGATTGGAAAAGGGCTAGCCGGGAGATGGGTATGCTTGCTTGCTTGCTTGCTTGATTGCTTGCTTGCTTAGGAGAATGGGGAAAAAGAGCAAGTGAGAATGCAATTGGCAAGTTGCAAAGTATGAGCTGTGAATGCCATTGTCTGGCGGTGTTTGACGGTGGGCGACGATGATGACAGCTAATGTCGATCCCACTCGTATGATGATACAGTCTGGCTGCGCTACCGTGACTCCCCCTCCCCTCCTACTAACAATTATAGCACGACAATCGCGAACGTTCTAGTGCTGCCGAGAGGCAGCAGCGGACTAGCAAAAGCGCTTGCGGTAGTGGGCTTTTCTTGGACGGTCACGCTGTGGTGGATGACGTGTGAGGGGTGGCGTATGTGAGTAGAGATGGAGAGAGCATCATAGGCCTCAAGGGAGGGAACTGTGAATAGAGACGCAAAATAGAGAATCGAGTGTGGTGTGATTTGCGAGGAAAGAACGCAAGTAAGCCTTTGAATTGCTTTTTATCGTCCTTTTGTGCTAGGTGAAAAGTGGCATGTTGGGCTGCATAGCGGTATGCGTTGCTAATCAAGTGAAAAGATCGCACGAGTTTTCGTTTTAATCTCAAGCACTCCATTATTCGAATCCAGCCTGCCGCGGGCAGATACTAAGAGGCCTTTTGCTGGCGGCTCTCATCTTGTTTATTTTTTAATCTCGACTCGCAACACAGACTCTAGATTTCCTTTACAATCCGCTCCGCTCCATGCATAGAGGCAGGTGCGCGCACTGAGGGAGCTTCAGCGAAACGAGCAATCACGGGAAGCGCGGTGGGGGAGGAAGGAAGGAACGGGGTGCGATCAGCGGAAAAGCGATCCGCCCGCATACATGTGTACATCTGTTCGTTTCACCCACATTGCCGCTCGCTGGCCCACCACCGACCCCACACCCATCTGCTGGCAATAAGCTTCAATCGCACTGCGCTCCGTCCGTCTGGAGATAAGGTAATTCGGCAGCCCCACGACTGCTGGCGAAATCTTGGGCCCGACGTTTGTGAGAGCTCTTTCCCCACACTCACGCGATAACGATATTGCAGCAGGGGGGCACACGACCGCCGCACCGACCGCCCCGCGCCCCCCCCACACACCTCCAATTTTGCGGACAACTACTGTTTCGCGACAACTATCTTCACGCTGTCGAGGGAAAATATACGTTCTATTGTATACATAGCCAACCCGTTCGGCACTTCTCGGGCGCAGCCCCCCTTCTCGCCTGTTCAAGGACGTAGGTATCCCACCCACGCCCCCTTAGCAGGCTGTCACCACTACCAATACCAGTACCACTATTATGCCCCCGATATTCCGCCTCATGATACTCCTCCTCGCCATCCTGGTACTCTTTGTGTTGATCTTCACATTCTCGGTCTCACCCTTCGGTGTACCTCTGTCTGCGCGCACGCCGTCGCTGTTTCCAAGGTCCGCAATCATTACGCTGGTGGATGACCATTCGACGTTCTTTTTGGCAAGGCCGGCGGCGTTTGGGCCGGAGCTGCCGGAGGAGGATGGGGACGAGACGGGGGACGGAGGCAAGGATGGAAAGGACGGGAGACAGAGAGCGTTGACGGGGAGGTTGGTGGCGTTGGAGGAGGGGGAATTGGGGTGTGGGGATGCGGAGGGAGAGGCTGGGCTTACAATGGATGCAGAGGAATTGCAGAGGAGGGAGATGTGGGTGTTGACGGAGGGGGAGCGCGCAGGCCGGCAGAAAGGGAGAGATAGAGATGGAGAAAGCCTTAATGGCAGAATTGTGTTGATGCAGAGGGGTGGATGCGGGTTTCTGGAGAAGGTTATGTGGGCGCAGAGGAGAGGGGCTATAGCAGTCATTGTGGGGGATAATCTGGGCGGGAGGGGACTAGTGACAATGTATGCCAAGGGTGGGTACCACGATAATATTCAACATTTTTAAGGGTGTGGGGTTATGCATAGCTAATGATTATTGAAGGGGACACATCGAGCGTTACGATCCCAAGCGTGTTTACAACACATACGACAGCGCAATTGCTTGTATCCTTGATGCCATCGAGTACGGCTCCAAGGCGCCCACCGCGCGACCCTCCGGTGCCTCGAGTTCCGCCAATCGGTAATCCATCCAATCCGGACTATCACTATGAAGACGAGCCGGGTGGAGATAATAGGGATGGTGGGGATGGTGAAGATGGACATAGAGAAGGCCTATGGGTCATGCTTGCATGTACGCCTGGCCCCGTTAACCCGTTTTTGGATACGTTATTGGTGCTAGTGGTGAGCCCGTTGGGGACGCTGGGGATTGTGTATAGTGAGTTGTTCCCCCCCTCTCGTTCCTTTAATTGCACTCTTTGGATAAGTATATTTGTATGTTTAGAGAGTGCAAGTGCTAAAAGATGCGTTGTAGCAATGCTAGCTATCCGCGCACGTCTTCAGCGACGGAGGTGGAGGGCACCAAAGTCGATTGTTGAGAGCTTGCCGGTGAGGGTATATACGACCCCTGTACAGAGTTCTGTGATTAAACAGGCTGGACGACAAGGGAAGAACGCGAAGGAGAAGAAGAAGAAGGAGTCGAAGGGCTTCGGGGGAAACACAACTCCTCCAACAACAGATTCGGAAGGTGAGAGTGGGGCTGACAGCGGTGTCTCAAGTGCGTCTACACAGGTCAACGGGGATGTTTCACACGAGGAAGTGACATGCACGGGGCCTCTGAACGGCAACCATGGCACGTTTGTCAACCCGGCGTATAACGTGCCGTCGTCGTCGCTGGAGTGCGTGGTGTGTTTGGAGGACTATGTGCCGAATGTGTCGAGGGTGATGAGGCTGCCGTGCGGGCATGAGTTTCATGTGGGATGCATTACACCCTGGTTGGTGACGAGAAGAAGGACGTGTCCGATTTGTAAGGGGGATGTGGTGAAGATGGTGAGAGAGAAGTATGGGGGGGTCACAGGGGAGGATCTGGAGAGGGGGTTTGAGGACGATAGTGGAGAGTATGGTGAGAGTGGTGGGGAGAGGGAGGAGAGTGCGTCGGGGTCGATGTGGGAGGGGTTGGGACCGAGGGTGGGTTGGAGGAGATGGATTGTCGAGATGGTGGGAGGAGGAAGAGGGAGGAGTGTGAGGGGTTTGGCGGAGAGGAATGGGGATGGGGTGGGGGAAAGCTCAGCGGGGGCGGGGAGGAGGAGGAGGAGGGGGAGGAGGGGAAGAGCAAGGAATGGGACGGCGGGAGAGTCAGCAGCGACGACGACGACGGCTACAACACGAGTGAATGAGACGACGCCGTTGATAATGCCTGGGGAGAGTAGTAATGTGGTAGTTGGAAGTTGGGGTGCGACTGGGACATAGTAGATGCTTGAATTGGGGTTTTTTTCTGAACTTGTTTACGTTGTTTGGATGAAGGCATTCTTTTTTTTTGTTTTTTTGGGCATGGGTTGATTTGATTTGATGTTTGTTTTCTCATGCATTTCTTTTTTTTGTTTTTGGTTTGGTTTTAATGAATGAATTGAATTGAATGAAGAGAGATGAAGGGGATGGCTGGTAGTAGTCGTGGTGTTGTTTTGCATGCATGTTTGTGTTTGTGGGGGTGGGCTTGCACAGACACACACGTACTTGTGTAGGGTGTGTATGAAACGTTACATGTCCTTTTCGGGAGGTTGGTTGGTTTTTTTGGTTTTGATTTTTTGTGGTTTGGAGAATGTGAGAGCGGGGGAGTGGAAAGGTGGTGTGTGTGATTAATTTTTATTTTGAAAAAAAATGGAACGGAAATGCCAAAAAAAAAAAGGTTTAACATTTCTGGGGGAGTGATGTTTGTCGTGGGGATGGCTTTTTTGTTTCGATTGTTTGGTTTGTTTTGTGTGGAGGATTTATTTGCCCGTCCCTTTTCTTTGGAATATTTTGGACGAATGAATGACTGATATGTAGGGGTTTAAATATTTATATGTATTAGTGCATTACGTTGCATATAGGCATATACTGCATGGGGGAAGGAGGGGGAAGATAAATAATTATTGTTGTTGTGATGGTAAAAATGTGAATTTAGGTGAATGGTCAAGGGGGTTGGTTTACGATATCGAAAGAAAGAATTAAAATAATGATGGTTTGTGAGGATGGTATGGTATGTTGGTGTAAGGTGTGTTTTGTGGAAGGGAAGAAGGGAAGGAAGGAGGGAAGGAGAGAAGAGGAGGCTTTTTGTTCTTCTTGACTTTTAGGTATGTTTTTTGTGGACGAGGGGAGGGGAGATTGGCGCTGTATATATGGGGTGGGTATGGGTTGCACGATGGATTATCAAAGTTTCGTAAAACGGTTATGATTATGTATGCATGTGTTTAACTCTGGGGCACGAGAACAATATGGATGGTAACTGTGGTTTAGTTTGAATATGTGAGGGTAAGAGGAAATTGTTTGTGTACGGTGAGAGGGGGTTTTTGGAGAGAGAGGAGGGGATGGGGTTTGATATTGTACGTATGTAAGGTGGGGAAAGTATGGGGATACTTGGGTAGGTGCGGAGGATGTTGGGAGAGTTATGTTTTATTTGGATACTGTGCTGGTTCTAATTTGTTCTCGTATCTAGGTATAGGTGGGCTCTGGATGAGGTGAAGTTATAGGTCAAGTGCGTAACAAATTGGTCTCCTTCTGGCCACTTTTTCGTAGTCAACGCTTCCTTCCGGTTTCCCAATCCTCACTTGTACTTAATGTGAGAGGATAGATAACAAGCAACGTGATACAGTAGTAGTAATTAGTTTACATGTTTTGTGTGTGGTGAGTAGTCTCGTGTGGTAAGGTTTTCTCGGCACTGCAGGAGGAATTCATGGATCAGATAAAAGTTGTGCAACACCCATATGTAAAGGTTTGAAAATCTTGGCAAGAGGAAACTTGATTCGGTGACGTCATTGTATATGTAAGGTACAATAACTGGATATATGGAGGGTGAGGGTTTCTACAGTATACGAAGTGCTCTCCGAATATTAATGGGCACTGCAAGGACGCTGGTATGATGGGCACATATGGCGCTTGTGACGGGAGAATGAATTTGCAGTAGGAAAATTGAAGAAGCCCGTGGGATACGTCTAAATTAAGGGAATAATCAACGGGCGAAGAGCAGGAACAGGTTTCTGATTCAGGGCAAGTAGGAACGTAACATGATAAGATCGTGCAGTAGGGCTCATGTGTTAACATTGTGGCGTTGGTTGATCAGGGATGAGGCTAGAGTAGTCTCGTGACCAGAGGCTAGAGCATGGAGGGTCTTGTAACCAGATGACGGTTAGGACCATCATTATGACGTTTTATTACTTCACAATTTGTGCGTGGGGCTTGGCAACTTGCTGTTGCCTGCAGTTGCCGTGGCTGGAATCGAAGCTGGGAGCTGGGCGGCTTGAATTGAATGACAGTTGGAGGTGGCGTGAGTTTTGTTTGGTGGTGGGGGGTGGCTTGCGTGCGAAGGCAGGTAACCGCTGCTTGTGTGGGGGTGCGTGTGCCTGAAACCTTGCTACTGCCTTGGTAAGGCTGAGCTAAGCTTCCTACTGCTTCCCTCTGGGGCTTCTATGACGGAGTTGAAATTGGCTGGGCAGCTGGTTCCAAGGCAGGCACCTTGGCATTGCGATTGCGGATGACCGGATTAGGCAGGATCTGGATGGGGAAGGAAGAAGCAGGAGAGAAGGCACTTGGGGGCTATATAAGTGAGGTCTCGGGTCCCTGATCTCTTTCTGTCCTCCTCCACATCTTCATTCAAGTTCACATTGACGCTCATCAAACGAACTTCTACTATCCTAGAAGCAGACATACAAGCTCAGATACTTCCTTTATACTCCTCTACACTTAATCCATCATGAGCAACATCATCAACAAGGTGAAGGACGCCTTCACCGGCCATGATACGGCGGAGGATACTACAGAAACCCGTACGGGGACCACCCAGCAACATCCAGGGGGGACTACGGGGGTCGGTGCCACGACCACGGATACTCATGAGACTCAAAGGACTGCAGGACCACACAAGTCGGATGTTGCAAATAAGCTAGATCGTAAGTGTTCACTTTCCTTCCGAGTTCTGTATGAGGAGAGGATGGAGTACGGTTAAGGTTAGTAATGCTAATATATATATGTATGGGGATGTAGCTCGTGTGCACTCTGATAGAGAAAGATCGTCTACGATTGGGACCGGCAAAACTGACACCGGTGGTTACGGATCTCACCAGGGAACCACTACTTATGGACCACATTCTTCCAATATCACTAATAAGCTTGATCGTGAGTAGTCCTATATGAATATGAGATCTATGACCTTGTCCTAATGGATGCTAATATGGGTTGGGTTTACGTAGCTCGTGTCGATTCTGACTTGAGCGGCACTCAGCGTGCTACCGGAGGTGGTGCTTTTTCTGCTGGTGGATTGAGTTCCACTCCCGGTGGCCCTCACCACCCTACAGTTTTGAAAGAGTCTGAACCAAGAGTTGAATCTGGCCGTGATCAACCTAGCACCCTTGGATCATCAACTACTTATGGTACTACTGGTACTACTGGTACTACTGGTTCTACTGCTGGCCCTACTACCACCGCTGGTCCTCACCGCAGCGATATTGCAAACAAGCTTGATCCTCGTGTTGACTCTGATCGTGATGAGTCTACCAATTTGGGCATGAGGGATCCCACTATTAGTGGTCCTGCTGGAACAACCGGTTTGGGGACCACGACTGGTTTGGGAACCGTAACCGGTGCTCACCACACCACTGGTCCTCGCGTAAGTGATTTGGGCAGGTCTGATCCTCGTGTTGAGTCTGATATCGACACCCGTGGCTCTACCTACATTGGACGTCCAGGTGGTGTTACTGCCATTGGTGTTCCAGGTTCCCACCACACTTCCGGGGAAGGTCCACACTCTTCCACTGCTGCCAACAAGCTCGACCCTCGCGTGGACTCTGACGGTGATCACCGAGATGTTCCCACTGCTGGACCGCACTCCTCCAATATCGCAAATAAGCTCGATCCTCGCGTGGACTCCGACAGGGATCATCGAGATGCTCCTACCACTGGACCGCACTCCTCCAATATCGCAAATAAGCTTGATCCTCGCGTGGATTCTGACAGGGATCACCGTGATGCTCCCACCGCTGGGCCGCACTCCTCCAAAACAGCAAATAAGCTTGACCCCCGCGTTGATTCGGGCCGTGATGACCGAGCTGCTGCTGCTACTGCGGGCACTACTGGCGGTATCCCCGGAATGGGACCTACACACAGCGGTTCTACCAGCTATGGTCCGCAATCTTCCGCTGGAATTAGCGGACATCCAAGTACGACCACCACGCAACATGCCACCAAGCACCCTACTACTACCCATCCTACTAGCGCGCACCCTACCACGGCGCAACGTACTTCCACTGTTCCTGGGTCGACTTCCACATACCCTGGTCCAGCACCGCATACCGCTGGTCCCCACAAGTCCGACTTGCTGAACAAGCTTGACCCGAGAGTTGACAGTGATCTTGATGGCTCCAAGACTTTTGGAGGCAACAAGACGTTTGCTGCCCCTGGTGGAAAGCATGCGTAGGTAAGTCGATCATCATACTTACACGCTTCAGCGCTAACCAGAAGAAAGAGGGCGAGATACTTCTGATGCAGCGCAGGTTCCGCCCAGTTTGTTTCAGAAGAAATATGGGGCTGTGACTGGGGGTAGTAAGGGGGATGCTTCATGATTTCAATTGCTTTGAAGTTTTCTATTCAATAGGATAATGTCGGGACGGAATCAGGAGTGTGTTAATTGAAATTTTCTTGAGAGAAAATGGAATAAGGATGGGAAACTGCTATGCTTGATGTGATGAATTTTTCATGTAGTGTTTTAGCTGAATTGACGTCTTGGCTGTTGTGCATTTGTATGTTGCCGTATCACTATGACAAAAGAGAAACGTTTACTATATATACCATCCTTTGCCCACCCCCGTAGCACTTCTCGGAGATATATCTACATGATGTATGAGCGTCATATATCTAAGGCTAAATTTAGTATATATGAGAGAATTGTTTAACAAGAGAAGGGGGGTAACGAACTGCAAGTAGATACGATACGTACAGTACATCACTACGTGATATGGTTTATGAATTTTCCCATTTCTTTCAATCTTTGAAGGGTGGAGGGGGGTTACCCTTTTTTCAGGGTAACGTTCTGCTAAAGTTTGAAAATTCGCAATTTGTCACAGTTTGACTGACACAGATAGAAGGCAATAGACAAAGGACAGTCCCATTTTTTTATGCGGGAAAAGGTTCAAAGACGACGGTGGGAAGATATCAAATTGTATTTTCAAATTTTTTTGGTTTTCATGCTTTTTCCCAATGTCGACTTTATTCTTTCCCTCTTTTTGGATTTTGGATGGTCCAACTACCTCCGTACGCCCCACGATATAAGGTCCTTCTAGAGCAAATGACATCCAGCGAATGCAAAATTACACCTACTAATGGAAAAGCAGCAAGAAAAAAAAACCGAAGATTCCCTCCCCACTTCATCCAACAGACATCCTGCACAATCTCCCTATTAAACCCCTTTCTCACCACCAATCCTCCCTCCCGTCTCCTCTTCCCATTCCACCCCCACAGTATTCCCCCATACTACCTCCCTCCTCTCCATTCCCCCCCCGCACCTCCTACAGACTCTACACCTGCCCACCCCCTCTCATTATACCCGCCACACATTCCCACCAAACAATCCTCCTGCCTTCTACACGGACATCCCTCACCCCTACACCTGGCATCGTACTCCTGCCTCGTATACAGCATCTTCTCACTTTCATCAAACCTTCTGCATCTCCCGTACTTGTTCTTCCCAACAACCACACATCTCGAGTTCTTGCAGGGATAGTCTGCCCTGTCGCAGGCACAGCCAACGTCCTTGCATGCTTCGTTGATCTTGCGGTTGTTTCGAGGTTCCTCTTGTGGGCGGAAGGGGCGACATTTGCCGTAGCCCGCGCGGTTCAGGCCGTCGCAGGCGCCGTTGAAGCAGTGATCGTGCCATTTGTTGCACGGGCAGCCGGTATAAGTGCATACCAATGTATCTATCGGGAAGCCTGGCTGCAAGTTGTCTCCTTCTCCAGGGCGGAACTTTCGACATTTCCCAATCATGCGCTCGTCATAATTATCACAGATGCCCATTTCACACGGTGAGGTGTAGTAGCACGGACATCCCTCCTGGACACACCACTCTGTGGGATATTCTGGGAACACGATCTTCTTTCTTTCTGGCTCCTCACTTTGTTCCTCCTTTTGAATAGCTTCCTCATCTCGACGGTTAATTAACCATCCATCTTGTTTTTCCGGAGCTGCACACACTCCATTCCACGTCCCTGATTCTCTATGCGAGCATTGGTACCCAATTGGACAATCATGGTACGATTGACACACAATTTCCTCCTCTCTTCGCTGCATATACCCCACGGGTACACACGTCCCCAGCCATGTATCCGGATGGTGCTTCTGACAACGATGATCATGGCAACAATGCTCGTCAATGGAGCAAATAGAGGGATTACCACACTTGTCTGCACCATTTGTGTCTCGCTTCTCAATCCCCTTACGTCTTTCTTCAACGCAGTAATGGTTGCCCTCAAGCTGCAGACAGGAACTGTCTAGGCAGCAGGCAAGTGGTGCGGTTGGGTCACAGGGAGACCCCAACGGCGTGCAGTCCTGTTGTTGAAAGTTTGTATTCTCCAAAGAAGAGAGATCTCGTCCCATGAACCTTGGCTGTGTCGTAATAGAGCCAGGACTCGCCATAATGAATGGCTTACGGGCCATGGCGCAGTATGCGTCGTCGGAGGTCTGAGATGGGACACAAGAGTATCCTGCACAGCAAGTGTGCTCGGAAAGTTCACATGAGAGCCCGGGAGAGACGCAAGTGGTGCCTGGAGAGTTGGAGTTGTCGGCGATGGGTTTGCAGGATGCATGGTTGGTCAGGAGGAAGAGGAGGAGGATGACGAAAAGGGCTTTTCTGATGACGGACATGGCAAGGCTTTTGCTGTCGATGCCTTAGGTGTCAGCATCTACTGTCAAGAGGAAGAGATAATAGTAACAGAAACGGGGGAAATCATTATGCGTCTCGCACAGAACCAACTTACTTTAAGCTATTGATATTGGGAGATTTTATTGCAAAAGCAGGTCACGGAGATGTAATGAGCAGGGTCTTGAGAGAAAGCTGAAGCTGAAGAAAGAGCTCGTGGAGAGGAGCGGGGGTGTTTGAAGCTATGGGCGCAGTGGTGGAGACTTTCCAAGCATAGAAGGCACCAGCACGAGGTGCTGCATTTGGGGCTACGTTGGTCAGTGCTGCCTTCCCTTCCTCCACTCATCCCTTTCCCTCACGCAGTACCCAATTAATATACTGGCTATACGGCGGGCATACTTAAAGTATACGCTCCTCATCAGCAAATATGGGAAAGACTGCCACTATGCGAACAGATAACAAACTCACAACACTGGCGAACTACCCCATCTCCCAAACTCTTCTTCCCACCTAAACCTCCCCTTCCCCTCAACTTAATGATAACCATCACTAGCACATATATATAGTGTTGAAATATTTCAAGTTTCAATTCAAATTCAAATTCATTTGAAATATACAAAAGGTTTGTTTCGCCAAAAGAAAAAAAATTCCCCACAATATAAAAAAAAAAAAAAAAAAAAACGCAATTTCGCCTTTCCGAAAGCAAAAGAGAAACTATCATCGACATCAACATTGTCAAAAGAAAAATATATATATAAATATAAATGGAACCAAAATGTTAAATGTAAAAATGTGGAGATAGGTAAACTAAGGGAGACGACCGCCGAAAAATTCAAGTGAATAATAATGATAAGAACGATACATGGAGCCCAATAGAAGCACCAGATCAAAAGGTATGTTGCATGAATGAAGGAGAGAAAGGTGGAAGAGGTATAGCAACTGGATAGGGAAGGTGGGGGGTGTTAAATCAGAGGTAAGGTTGGTGTAGCGGATGCAATGTCATTGTATGCAACGCTAGCTGATAAAAACAAAAACAAAAACAGTTACACATCATTTACGCGCCTTTATCTCGGGTATATGATAAACGTGACTAGAAACGAGAGGCACAAAGGGGTATTCTGATAATATTGGTATTTGTTGCAGTCGCACGTAGTCCCCTTGACCAGATCAAGGCCTTCCTTTTTCCCGGTATAAACCATTGTAGCGGTATCGACAACGTATTGTGGTCAGTACCTTGCTCCTGTTCCTGCTCGCCTCAACTCCGTTCATTCCAAACGTCGATTCCCGATGATACCAAACCAACAAACTCCAAAAGCATAACAACCTCCCAACCCTCACACTTCATCACTTCCTCCACATTTACATTCTTACAACTCATCCCGTCCACTCGCGGCGCTCATCTGTATCGCCGCCTCAATCGCCGCCTCCTCAAACACTGGCCCCTGTCCATCACACCTCGCGCCCCCCTTTAGCTTATCACACACGTCCGACACATCTACGAGCCCCTGCTTATAAAGCGGATGCCCCACAATCATATCCCACGTTGCTCCCGCTCCGAGTAGCCTCTGTCCTGTCGGCGAAAGCACGATCCTATGACTCGGCACCTTATTTTGATGCGACTGCAGGAGGTTATCGTAAAAGTCCGTGGGATTATACTGCATTGGGCCGACAGAGACCTCCGTTACCTCGTCGTGGGAAGCAGCAGCGTTATTTGCGGCGGCGGCTGCTGCGGCTGCAATGGCGCTAGCGTTCAGCTTGCTAGTAGCCCGGAGGATCTCATTCTCAGTTTGGTACTTTTGGAGCTGTTGCTTGAGCATCTCGTTTTCGGACATGATAGTGGAAGAAGAGGCTTCCATTGTCGCAAGCTTCATTTCGAGGTCCTTGAAGGCCTTTTCTTTGCGCTCTCGGAACGCTCGTTGACTATGGAGGATCATTAGCCATTTCATTTCACATGCGAAATTCATCACATTGCTTGAAGAACATACGCTTGCCGATTTTGCTCTTTCCGCCGCTACAGGTACGTATGCACATCAGTACAACTCAAGATTGACAGCCCAATAAGTTTTGCAAACATACAGACTGCGCAGGTGTCAACTCCTTCTCTTCGCTACTGCTCCTCCCTCGCATGCTCTGCTCTTGGTGAAGAAGCTCCGCATCCATCTCTAACGGCTGCGCTTTTATCAACCCGGGCTGGCTGCCTGTTGGCGTTGGAAGTCCGTCAACACCGCCATCGTATGCCCGAAATGGGTCGAACGCTGTAAAATTAGTCTATCCCAAAAGCCAAGTCAGTATATCAAAGGTTCTGGACGGTAACTTGTGAAACAATACAGAAGAATGGTATTGTGAATAAAATCAATAGACACTGAAACTCACTAAGTCGAAATGGCGCTCTTCGGAAAAGGCAGGACAAGGGGGCCAAACTTACCGGTGGAGAATCTGCATCGAAGTCATTCTGGGGTGTTGGAGGAAACCCCATACTACTAGTAACAAATTGAGGGTTGTAAGAATATGCAGTGTAGTCCATCTTGGATCTTATTTTTATTTTCTGTCGGGTCTGACAAGAAACTAAAAAAACGCGTTCCGTTCCTGCACGAAGCAGCTCACCGAAGTCGTGATCGCCTGGCTTTCTGCAACCTAATGCCCCATCTCAGTACCCACGCCCCACCAAAACACTCGCAATATTTGTAACGTTAAATTTTTTTTTTTTTTTTTTTTTTTTTTTTTTTTCTTAGATAACAGTGCTAGAGAACAAAATGCGGGTAACGCAAAACAACATTATGGCGGTGAGACAAACTTGCAGGCAAATTGCCTGTGTAAGGTATGGTCGGCGTTGAAAGGAAGGGGAGGGCAGGAAAAGGTTTGCTGTACTTTGCTTATGGATCACTTACCAATTGCTTCCAGCTGCAACAATCCCAGGCTGTCGGTTGTTTCGCTAAAGGGGAAGCCACAGTACGGTGAGGTGCGGGTGATGAGCGTGCGCTGAATTAGGGTCGATAAAAAGGAAGCTGTCTCCCCTCTTACTCCTGAATTCTCTGGAACCCCCTCCGCAGTTCAAATTCTGCCCTTTTCTCCAAGAATAAATAATCAATAATAAACCCCGAGAGCTGGGAGCTTAGGTGAGGATGCAATGAGCAGGAATAAGGTGATAAGGAGGCCAGGTGTAGATGGGAGGGCGAGCTAAGATTAAAAAAAAAAAAAAGGGTCAGATGATGGTGGGAGAGAGGGAAGGGCAGGGCGCTCAAGAGTGGGGTGATCTCTAGCAAATTGGTAGAGAATAGTGTAAAAAGCAAGTAGCAGCAGACGTATCTATGGGTAAGTGGGAGGGGGGGGGGGGGGGGGGGGGGGGGGGGGGGGTTCTGTCCTATCGCGAAGGGCGGGGTGCCGACGGGGTGCCAGGTGCGTTTCCCTGTGGTTCAGAGATACTGTGGCGTGTACGATCTGTGTAAGCGGCAGCACTGGAGACGATCTAGGATAAGATTGGAGGAAGGGGGCGTCGAGGAACGATCTAAGGCACCAGTTTCGGGGTGCTAGAAGCGACTAAGCAATCTAAAGCAATCTGGAAGGAATGAGATGTCAGCGACAGTGCCGCATGGGATTTATCCGACGGCAAGGAGCCAACGGGTATGGCTGGCTGGCAGGCAGGCAGGCTGGCAGGCAGGCAGGCAGGCGGGCGGGTCGGGCGGGCTTGGGAGCTTACTTTGCGTCCTGCTGCCGCGGCGGCACTATGAGTGTTCGATGAATACACAAGCGAGGCCAGCAGGTGGGAGGATGGCGGTGGGGAGCAGCGCAGCGCGGGCTTTAAGGACTTAGGGTGGCCGTGGGGTAGGGGAGGGGAGGGAGGGGAGGGGAGGGCGATAAGATCGCATCCAGCGGGCGGCGCACGTAGCACAGCACAGCACAGCACAGCACAGCACAGCACGGCACGCCGCTCGCGCCAGTTCGCCCAGTCAGCGCCTCCGCTATGAGGGAGTGTCTCACGGGCCCGCAGCCCGCAGCGCAGCAGCCAGCCGAAGCAGGAACAGCGCAGCGCAGCGCGGGCGGCCGTCGCCCGCGGCGTGGCTCACCCTGCGACGCCCACGATGCCGTTCTCCCCGAACGACAGCAGCAAGCAGCAACAGAAAGCACGCCGCTCCGCCAGGGGGCTGTGGCGAGACCGGGGCCGGGGCCGCGGCGGAGCGGGATACCATTGCCTTCCTCCGACTGCCCCTAGCCATAAACCGCCAATCGCAGCCGTGCAAACCAGCCCAGTCCAGTCCAATCCAATCCTGTGCCCATTCTGTGCAACGTCGGAGATCGCGGGAGCAAATGCCCTCCTGCCCAGCACAGTGCCGGTACACCAATCGATGGGAGCGGCTAGCTGCCGGGAGGCGGCAGGACCGATCTGGCAGCGGAGTCGAAGAATACGAGCACAGCACCGTGCCCGGCCCCCTCGGAGACTGGCAAAACGGTAAAAGAGGGAAAAAGAAGCGGTGTCCGTATCACCGCTCTCGTACTCGGGAATTATAGTGCGAGAGGGATCGTGGTCGGTGCTGCGCCGCACGGTGGAAGCCTCCAGTCCCGCGCTCCACCAAACCCTATTCAAGCGCAAGTTAGATTTGATTTCCGAACTGGAACGTTCGTCGTGTCACTGAGTCACACTCCATACAAGTTCCCCCCAGAGGGAGCCCTGGACGCTGAACCCTCACATTCCCCCTTGCTAAACGGTTTGTTTTTACTCCAACACGACGTACTCTACAATTCACCGCCGCCGGTGCCACATCCGTACCCGGTATCCAACGCCCCCCCCCCCCTTCCACACCTCGCTCTTGCTTACTGGTAGTACACTGCCCTGCTTAAGCTTATACTAGAGCCTCTTGCCCAGAGAAAGCCAGCAGGCAGTGTCACCAAGCTACCTACCGACCTGCAGCATCGACTCGATTGCCGAGAGTAAATACTAACTTGTATAACCTGACCACTCCGAAATTATCCCGGATCGTAACCTTTCCCTGTGCCGCACGCAAAGACCACATATTCAACACCATAACATACGCTCCAAACAACGCCACAGCCCGTGTGCAATACAGAAATATTCCGATACGGAGTATTCTTGATTTTTGTTACATTCCATACCAGTATCGGAGTATTTTTGATTTTTATTACATGTCCATATCAAACCCACCTTGAACTAGCACACATCAACTACTGTACTCACTCACACATATAACTTCCCCTCCCCCATAAGCCATCCATGTACAACTCTACCACCTACATATGTACCTACATGGATACCACCATCGCTAGTGAAGCGAGGAGTGGGGGCTGCTGACCACTCCTAACCAGCTGCCTGCATACATACATACATACATACATACATACATCTTATCTACACCCTCAAACTCAACGTTTTAATCTTTTCAATTCCAATTCGTTTAAACCAGAACCCTGAAATCTCCCACCTATCATAAACCGAATCTATTTATAATATTCCTTGCTTCTAGACATCGATATTACCACAAAAAAGGGCATTTCAAAGAATAGTAGTGAATATACATCATATATACCCTATCGTATGTACTTCACCTACCGTAATTCCACCATCGATATAAGAACCTTCCAATTCCAATACAGCCATGCGTTCCCATTCTCCGCTCACATTAATTACCGTGATACACTTATTACATCTCTTCACACTGTGCCCTTGCACCCTCAATATACATTCAACATATCGAGTTCTTGAAGTAACCACTCTAGCTTACACTCCTACAGGCAAGAAGAAGCACATACATATACAGAAACCACCTTGACCTCTTTTCAAAAACGTTCTAACCCGCAAGCTCTACTCCCGATATATATATATACATACACCCCACTAGTAGCACTCACTCAACACTACATATACCGATTCCCACGAAATTCGAAAATCTCCAAATATCAACCCCATCTCTTTTTTTTTTTTTTTTTTTTTGTTAATATATATATAATACCCACCCCACCCAATTCATGAATAGGGCATGCCTCCAGTCGTGCAAAGTTCGGTCACTGGCCATCGAGGCGGGACAGGAAAACTTACAGCGTTTTAGGTCGGACACTCCCTACCCCTGAAAGGACAAGTAAGATACAATCTCAAACCTTCCAGTTTCAATTCCGAGCTCTCTTGAGCAAGTTATGTTAGTGACGTTATCCTTCGACTTATGGGTTACATTAGCCACGCGATGTTTCCCCCGCCACCCCACTACGTCACTTGGTGTCGTTACCCTCAGTTCTATGTTCTAGGCACGTCAAGAAACTCGTCAACTGCGATCCGGGCTTTTTTTTTTACTTTTTATGATATAGACCTTTTATACAGCACTTTCCATCCCTCTATAGCATCGATATCGTGCAAATTCACAGAGTTTTGTAGTCCCATGACTACCGCAGGCTCGAGCTGTACGTGTTTCTCTCTCCATTCAAATCAAGAATAAAAAGTTGAAATTCACGCAAGTACCATGAAACGCCTGAAATGCAAAGTCTAGAGGGAAAAGATCTTATACCAATCAACCATGCTGAGATTTACATTAAAAATAATAAAAAAATTTCCGTCGCCGGGAATTGAACCCGGGTTCTGAGAGTTCACATTCCGAAGAATATTCGGAAATGAGAGTCTCAAATGCTAGCCACTACACCACGACGGATATATTTCAATACCATGTTTGGTGGTAAGAAGTACATGATCACATTACCATGAAATGGACAAGTTAAATCGATAACTGAAAGAAAATTGTTCAAGGCCACACACGTAAGTGGAGAGAAAATCGTTCGAGGCCACACACGTAAGTGGAGTTGGCAGCAATGTATTATAACATTGTCGAGCTAATTAATATATTTTATTCCGTTTCCGTTGGAGTTAATTTCAACCTGAATTCTTCATGGCAAATCATACGGCGGATTTTGTTCCAATCTAGTGCTTCGTACTCCTTCTGATCCAGCTCTATAATTTGTGCTTGACTACTAGGCCACCCTTCTTGCAAATTTGTTTCTTTCTTTTTCAGTTCTGCCTTCAATATATTTCATACATTTTTCAATGGGATTGAGGTCAGGTAGCTTTGCGGGGCACCGATACTTTTAAATGTTTGCATTAGTATAACATGGTACAAGGTGCTCAGTGGGACCTGATAAATCTTCCATAACTTCTCAATCTAGTCAATTCTCATTAAACCATCCATAATTGGCTTTAGATATGACTTCAGACATCGGCGACATATTGGTTTGCATTCACTCTCCGCTATTTCGAGTTCCAGTTATTTCTATTTAGTATGTCGATAAATAAAGATTAGTGGAGTATGATGTGCATACGCAATAGTAGTCCTGAATTGACAGGATAATCGACCAGAATGTTTGATTATCTATATTAATAGGGATCATGACGAGCTCCACACTTCGGTTGAAATTGTAATAGTAAACCATCTTTTCCACTCCTTTTACTCTTGGTCTTATTAATTAAAACTCTTTTTCCACCTCACTTAGGTAATGCCAATCTGGACTGCAAATGCTCTAAGGCCCCCTTCACTCGCTCATTTTCTAATACTGTATTGTCATTTCTTCTTCCTTCGTGCCGCATGACTATCGTAGCCTTTATCTCGTACTCTATTCGCATGTGCAAACATCCAACCGAAAAGTTGCTGTGAAATCTGCAAGCCGAGAGCTCCGGATGGGCTTCAAATTAATTTTATCACTGTATTGACACCATATCCTGTAGTTTCGCTGGGATTATTTTCGCGTCTCCGATTGCTCTTGATATGCCATCCTATTATAACGCTAGCCTCAGTTATCAGGAGATCGAGGCCGAAAGAGGTCCATCGGGGTAGGCGGGGTAGGCACTATTCACAACTCTGATACCAATCCACTTGTTGCCCCGCAGTTGCGGTAATGGGTATCGAACGATCTCGGACTAAGAATAGATGAATTTGCACTGCTTGTTGCCTTAGGATGTTGCTCTGTCTCTCGTTGCTGCTTCAGTGCGATGATCGAAAGTTTGTGGGGGGTACGTTTGAAAAGATAGACAGATAGACAAGCCTTGCGGTCATGGGAGGTGAAGTATTCCTGGCCAGTGCCAAGACCATCCCTCGTTTGATCTCCATTATTGGCAAACGCGATGCAGTACCCGACTCGCTCAGGCAGACAAGACCTGCTTTCCAATATGAGCACCAATAAATTTCAAAACTTCAGAGCAAGCCTGAGTAGCCAATTACTGCGGTCTTGCTGCAGATGCCCACCGGATTAAGCTTCAGGGTGAGCAATTTTTCGTGACTGACCCTGCGCATGATCAGACGCACTATACATAGCAGCTAGTAGTCCCGTGAATTCCTGTAAGAGCGAGAATGTCAACATTGACGGGGGTAATATGCTGTGGCGTGAAACTCACCCATGATGTAGCCTCGCCTAGCCAGTAATTTGGTATAACTAGATATCGTATGTAAAATCCATCCATTCTACTACTGCGACCTCCAAATAGAGACCAAGTATTAGTACTCCAGGGAAACTTCCAAGCAAGCGTATTTGGGCTTAATCCAATGATGACCTCAACCCTAGGATGATTCAACTGCCATCTATTGACGGAAAAACGTGCATATTTGCAGTACTCATGCCTTTATAGTATCCCCTATTCCCCAATCTCGGCTTCACTCCTAAGTAGACTGAACCGCCACTCGAATTGAAAGCCCTAGTTGTACTCTACTGAATCACCCGGCATACCGGTGACCTCAGTTTAAAACCTAGAAGTGGCATCCCGCATGAAACCCTCAGGAGTGGAAATAGGCTACTCGGCACTGTATTATACCTTGTATAAGGCTTCAAATGAAATTCATGACTTGTATTGAGTAGTCTGCTGGAGTAGAGCTAGGCACGGAAGTATCTAATTAAATAGCAATGAATAGCAATTCAGAGGCTACATAGGCAGTGGTGTCGTGACTTGATTCGTAAAATCTAGTCTCTTGTGCACAAATGCAGCATGTGATTGTCCACTCAACAAGTGCTTTATGCATAACTGACATACTTAGTCATGTTCTGCATAAACAAAAAGGACGTTTAGCTTTTGCGAACCACGAGAGAAGACCGGGGATATTTGAGCGCACAGCGAGGCTAGACAAAGTGCAAGGCAGCAAGGCTCCAGTACTTTCGTACGAGCGAACTGCGCGGGGACAGAGGACCGAGTCTCGGATTGCCTAAACTGGTAAGATCAAGCTCAATAACTTTGCTTACACTCCTAACGGTAACGTGTATACGCACGCCAACATCGTTCGTTTGCTAATGGCACCTCTTCGGTTGAACTCAATTTACCAACATGCTTCCCGGAATTTCTCCGTGGCGCAAGTACGGCACTAATTTTTCGGCGTCCAGGCCCTGAGTACTAGTAGGTACTTGTAGCTACTTGCAGTAGATAAAGCTCGGTTCATTCCGATCACTATCAGGAATGTGAAGTTGGGGAAATGCCCTGGAAAGGTTAGTTTTCAGAAAGTCAGGTACAATCGATCCCACTTTTCCACTGGGAACCAAAAGGCCATTAATCGGTAAAGGGTGAATTATGTATTTACCCTTGTCGGCTGGCTGCGAGATTACCTTGTCGGGTGGATCCAATATTCGTTTCACCAAAAATAGAGGTATCATTTGTGAATTATTACTCTGTATAGGTAAGGCTTTCCAGGCCTTCCCTTGTCGTGCAGACCAAGATTGATCAGGTGGTCGCAAGTGACCACCAACTTAAGTATCGCAGGATACCAGCCTGACACTCCGTCGGCACGTACCAGTCAACATTGTAGAATACACCTAAGTAAGTAAGGAACATTTTTTTTCCCAGGAATCTATTCGCAATTGGGTGCAATGAAAAAAAAAGAAAAAAGCATGGAGTCATCTTAGACCCCATGTGGAGATAAGTACTTTGTGAAGAAAACTCGGAAGATTTGCTGGGGAGCTCCAACGTGTATTTCCACGACCAGCCTCGGCCTTTGACACGAGTTATTCCTACTGTGACGGTAACTCTTTCCGATTTGCCAAGGGATTATGATGGAGATGTCCTCTTCGATCTTCGTCATCGAGATGAAGGGGGTCCACGGAAATACGGAGTCACGGGTTGGAGCTACCACATGCGGTCTAGATGACCATTAAATTTTCAGGCCTCACTAAGGAATCATTCATGCAGTTCCGGCTCAAACTGTGTCAAGTTTGTCGTTAGCTGTATGCTCTACGGAACCAGACAAGGAAGTTCGTACGGTAACACCGCCGATGCGCTGGATGCTGTGGCATGCATGTGCTGACCACAGAGCACACCCGGAGAGAAAACGTCAGGGAAGTACTTCTGAACACCTGTTCGTATTTTTTTTTCTGTTCAAGCAGGATTGCTCAATGCGAGAAAGTCCAGTGGGTTCATGAGTCTGAACCTCGATGCTGTACGTAACTTAATTGTTCGTCCAGTTGGGGAGTGTTACCGTCAAGAATTCTGAGCATCTAAGCATCTTTTTTGTCAGTATATCCGAATAGGGTTTGTCGGGAATAGCCTTGAAGGCCTAGGCTTGATGATTGATTTGTTGTCTGCATCAATGCAAGGTGAGGTGTAAGGACACCATGCCCAGGTACGCCACCAAGCAGCTGGCGACACGGGGACAGACGGTGAAAGAGGGATGGTATTCTGGAGCTTGCTTTTTATTGAATGCCAAGGCTGATAATCAGCATGGTGGGGAATCCATAGGTTCCTGAGGGCCTTCTAGTCTTGATGGCTTCATGTTTATCAGTACATGAGTCCCGGAACCGGTCGATGTGAGTGGCGCGCTGGATCAAATTTTAGCATCGGCCAGAGCCCGAGAACGAAAAAGCAATGCAGGTTCGGAAGAGACCTGCTCGCAACGGTACTCAAACCACAGGTTCTACACCACTACATCCAATTGTAGCACCTAGCATGGGTAGCACTGAGCGAGATCTTGACCAATAACTAGATGCAGTGACCACACAGACTGCAATATATGCGTGCAATTGCTTCTTGCATGAACTTTGGCTGCAGAGTACGGCTGCTTGGACCATTCGGACGTGGGTGTTGCCAGTTGCGGCCGGTTTGTGAGGTAACACAGGAATTCCACACGCTACGTAGATGCCTTTCTGGAAGGCTTTTACAGGCAGGTTATTTTGCAGCTTTTTAAGATTAGTCTCGTAACCAGCCGTTGACTATCTCAAGATACCTATCTCCCTTATCCTACATGTACTAAAACTTTCCCTCATTAGCCTGTACAATATACCAACCGGACAAACATCTCAATGTTTCACAACAAAATCTGGTAAAAGACATCCGATCATAGCACATGCAATTTCATGTTCAGTAGCGAATTTGAGGGGCCACAAGGCTGAGTATCCGAACTCACATTTTGAAGATGACTCCGTCCTATATATATTCCATATCTTGAACTATAACAGAAATCGATGCAGCTGGGTGCGCGTGACAAATGACCAGACCAGTAAAAAGGTTTCATTAGGTGGTTTAGTCGGGTGCCAATGTCGAAGGGTTCGCTCATATATTGAATGGCACCCATAACTCTTCTTTGTAAGTCAGCAACCTCGGAATGTTTGTCAAAATGATAGTTAAGTCCGAGCTACAAGTGTGCTACTTATAGAATATGATAGGTCAACTAACGAGATTCACAATAAGCTTGAAATTGCATGCATTTAGAGTATGTACTAGTTGCAATTGCATAACAAAGCCGTCATGAGACAAGAAAGTTAAGCTTTTCTGAATGGCCTTCTAACTATGCGCAAGGTCCCAAGTTATTGAGTCCTTTGTTGCATCCCCTAACTAGACTAGTATCGTCTGGGCACGAAATGAACTCAGTATCGCTCTTCTGGTTGGATCGGATCATGGATCTGCAATAACCTGTGGCGAATGTGACACAGACGAAGTTGTAGCCTGATGGAAGTCTTTCAACGGAAGTCTTGAACCTGACGGAGTTGCCCCACTTCGCACTGCCGCCGCCATAGCAGCTCGATGTGGCGGGGAAGACTAGGGGGCATTGACTGATTTCCGCGCAAGACAGTTATTTGTGTCAGTTATCGCAAGTTTTCTGAGGCGCACTAGTCTGAAAGATGCCAATCATTGATCACCACCGCGCAGTTTCTCACCTGGTAAACTATTAACTGGGTTATAAACCTGACGATAACATGGAGATGGACCCTGAGTAGCCAGAAATAAAGTAAACAGGATGTCAAAATGACTATTCCCAGTCAGTTCTGGAACCATCAATCCGCTTCATGATGATAGTAAACTGAGCGCTTAGGCGTACAACACTTGCAACAAGATAATCACAAACAAGCATCCAACAGGGAACGGGGTATCTATCTTTGTATGCACTTGAAATGAGATACTCACAATCTCATGAAACACATTTCAATAACACCACTCTTTCAGTTACAGCCACTGCATAACAAGCACGATGCAGCACCGACCCTTTAGCATGCATGCGTGGGCTTGATGCTAGATGCTGCAGAAGAAAAAGTACTTTACGAGTACTTACCTACCTTGTTGTCATGTCGAGATGCAGCTCGTTTCATTTTCTAGGCCTCCAACGAATTTAATCAAAGCATTCCAAATCAGCAGGTGCCAACGTCAATGTTGCCTTTTGAAAGTACTGGAAAATGTAATATAATTGCGTTATGTGTTCGAAGCCAAGTCCATCCTGCTATCGTACTCAGGCTCTAATCAGATAACGCTGCATGGTAATGCCATGCCATGCAATGCGCCTTACTCACATCGAAATGATGCTCTATCAATGCATGAAGGAATACTCACTTTACTCTTCGTATCTAGGCATCGACATATGCACTTGAAGGTCGATGCACTTGGTATACATGTAGTACTGTTGTGGCTGGGATGGAAAAGTGCCGATGGTGAAGTTAAGCGACGGCGACATCAATTGCAATTCAAGTACTAGTGCTTAACGTAACTCTCGGAAACAAATATGTCTATACAATACGGTTTTAATAGCCTCGGAGTATGGATTACTCGGGAGTATCAACATACTTCCAGGCACTCCTTGGTACTACGGCTTTAAGCTTCGCCGCCGTTGATGCTCGATTTCACGTTGTGCGTCGTAGTATACTTCGATCGGGGATTGTTTACAGTGCGGAGGCGCCGGCGACAGTTGAGCCGCGAGCCTGTGCTGCAATGTCGCTGATTGGCATGCCATGCCGGGTGGCAGAGTTGCAAGCTCCCCCATATCTCGCTCCAGACAGCATATCTCCATGCCCATTTGCCGGGCCAGCAGGCAACGAGCACAAGCTGCTGCCCCATTCGAAATAGCACTCTCTCGCCGCTCGCCGCTTGCCTCTCGCCTCTTGCCTTACCTCTTGCCTCTTGCCTCTTGCCTCTTGCCTCTCGCCTTCTTGTCTTTTCTTTTTCGCGCGTGCACCCTCGTGTTTCCTTTATTCTCATTTCGCTCGTCCGCATTTTTATTTTATTTTTATTTCTATTTTTTTTCATTTTTTTTCATTTTTCTAATCTCTTTGTCTTGCTGGAGCTGCCTCGCTTTGTGGTGCTGCTGCCTGACCAGCCTGTCTGACAAACCCAACCCGGCCTATTCTTGGTGCCGGCTGGCAGGAACCAGTTCCACATCTACTCCTCTAACGTCTCCCACCCTCTCCGCCCCCTTCCCTAACCCCCTCAACGACTCCACTCCTCTCTTTCCTCCCTCCTCCGACCATCACCATTCATCCAGCAAAATCCCTTCCAGTTGGCACTTCGTAGCCGTAGCATTTCTCGCCATCACAACACCCATCCTCCCCAAACCAGCGTCTGTCTGGTCCACGGGTAATTCTTGTACCGTGCCAACCTCATCGAAACAAGCAGCACCCAAAAAAAAAAAAAGTCACATCCAAGAAGCCCTTTCGTTTTAACCCCTCCCCCCCCCCCCCCCAGTCGGCTTGACTCAAGTCGGTTCGGTGGCTTTACCTTGACCTGCTTGAACAAAGGTATGTTAATGGTCCCTCTCAGCCAGCACTACCGTCAATACTATTATCGCAATCAAACCCACAAATCCCCGTCATTCCTTATTTCCTGTTCACACCCCCCATATTTTTTTTCCCTTCTTTTTGGCCACTGTCAAGGCAAATCCGAACAAGGGACTTGGTTGGTGGTATCCAGCTCTTACTTTTTAAGGAGAGCGAATTTAGCTCACTCTCGTGTTACTATCAGAATAAACATTTGTTGACAAGGCTGTCAACCTTACTCATCAGCCGCAACAGTTAGTTTCAACTCCTCATCGCCCCCTTCTCCTAAAACAAACATATATCCAGCCATCTCGGAGCGTCAAGCTCTTTCCGTTTACATCCCCTGTTACATCCTTATATCCCTCGTTGAAGTCTTTTCACGATCAACACGTACATCACTTTTCTTTTTTTTTTTTTCTTTCCCGCTCTTACAATAGTACAACACAGCTAGCTCACATTCTCCACAGCACAAAGAGAAAACAGTAGTGGTTATCCAAAACATCACGTATCGCTAAAATGACTACCATGGTATGCTTTGATTCTCTTCTAAATCGGACGCTTTTCGTCGACATGAAGGATTAGTTCTTCATGATACACCCCTTACGTTGATGAGACTGACACGTTGAACTGTCTTCAGGATTTGAGAGTTGGTAACAAATACCGGATTGGGAGGAAGATTGGTAGCGGCAGTTTCGGTGATATTTACCTCGGTCAGTACAAGTTTCTACAAGAAATGGAAAGGTATAGAAGGGCTGACAAGAGACATTTAAAGGAACAAACATAATTTCTGGAGAAGAGATTGCCATTAAGCTGGAGTCCGTTAAAGCAAAGCACCCGCAGTTAGAATACGAAGCTCGCGTCTACAAGTACGTATGCGTATTTCCTTCAACAGCGATGAGAAACTAATGCAACACGCTTTAGATCTTTGGCTGGCGGTGTCGGTATTCCGTTTGTTCGCTGGTTCGGAACAGAATGCGACTACAATGCGATGGTCCTGGATCTTCTTGGTCCGTCTCTGGAGGACCTGTTCAACTTTTGCAACCGAAAATTCTCCCTGAAAACTGTTCTGCTTCTTGCCGATCAATTAGTACGTATGCCGATTGTTTCTGAAGGTTACCGGTTGTATTGACAAAATTTGCTATTAGATCTCTCGAATTGAATACATTCACGCAAAGTCGTTCATCCACCGTGATATCAAGCCAGACAACTTCTTGATGGGAATTGGCAAGCGCGGTAACCAGGTCAACGTTATTGACTTCGGTCTGGCGAAAAAATACCGGGATCCAAAGACACATTTTCATATTCCATACAGGGAAAATAAGAACTTGACCGGGACAGCTCGATATGCTAGTATCAATACACACTTGGGTGTTGGTAAGTGTGATAGCACGTTTCTTATTTGGCTTGAGTTTCAACTGATAAATCGGTGGCAGAGCAATCTCGCCGAGATGACATGGAATCCCTTGGATATGTGATGCTTTACTTCTGCCGTGGTTCCCTTCCCTGGCAAGGACTCAAGGCTGCTACCAAGAAGCAAAAGTATGATCGCATCATGGAGAAGAAGATGACTACACCAACTGAGGTGCTATGCCGCGGTTTCCCTAACGAATTCGCCATCTATCTGAACTATACCCGCAGCTTGAGATTTGATGATAAGCCGGATTATTCCTACCTCAGGAAGATTTTTAGAGACCTCTTTGTCCGCGAGGGCTTCCAATATGATTATGTTTTCGATTGGACTGTCTACAAATACGTAAGTTACCTGTAGCTTATAACTAATGTTTTCCCCTCTAACATTGGTATCGAAACCACAGCAAAAGAATGCTCAGGCAATCGCCCACGCCGCTGGACAGCAAGGTCAGGTTCAAGCACAGCAGCAACAGGATGAGGGTGAGGATAAGGATGGGCTTGTAAAGCAAGGACAACGTGTTACTCGCGGCCACGCGGTAGCCAATACCGCGGCTGCAACTGCTGGGCATCCAACTCCCCAAGGATCCGGGGTCACAAAGGCGACTGGTGCTGTTCCTGGTACAAGAAGGAAGGTGGCAGAGAGACCTGGGATGGCAGTGGAGCCGTCTGGTGCAATGGATGCGCGAATGACCAGTGATCGAATGTTGGTTTCCCCCCAAATAGGTGTAAACCAGCAATCTGGAATTAACAACGTCGATAGGCTTCGTTCCGCTAGCAAGGGTGCTCAGCAACAGCAAATGTTCAATACCGCTGCTACAGGAGGCTATCGAGTCAACAATAAACGTGAGGACCAAGGCGGACCAAGTGGCCAACCATGGTACTAAGGCACCCTTTGGTTATAGGTGCGCGGATCTGAACACTCACACAGTCACAAATCGAAAATAATGGAGAGGATTTTCCTGGTGTCTATTTTCTTTTGAGCCACTTAAAATGGAGACCTCGTGGTGTCGGGAATGTTCTCTCTTCTGAATGGCGGAGCATGGCATGGAATGGCAGCGTTTTTCTCATATATCTCGTTTCATATTTCCTTCCCTCGATTTGTTTTGTTTTATTCATCTTCAGCATTTCATATATTGGGCATATTCGGATACTTCTGGGGCGGGCATCACATTCTCAGCAAAGTCACTCGTCACTTCATTGGTGTCGTTCCAAACGATCTAATAATTTCGAAGGGTTCCAACACGATGAGATGAAAGCTCGGCATTGGGAGACTTGATTTCGAAGAATTTGGCCCTGTACAAACTAGAGCCATTGACAGGGATCAATGTCTCGATGTTTTGCGTTTAACATTTTTTTCCCCCCCTTTATTGTTTCGTTATCCCTCCAATGCCATTCCAGGGTGGGAGAGTAGCTGAACCCTTCCTTATCGAGAGTCTCTTTGGATTTTTACGTGGCAAAGGAAGACAATGCCAGGATTATCAGGTAGAGTGCGAGAAGTTTTTTTCTACCCGAGTTGTCATTTCCTTTGCTCGAGCGTTGTCATGCTCTGATGGATTGGTCAAGCATTGACGCACTTACTACTCAATCTTTTTCTTACTTTTTGCATTATCTTGTTTCTTGTTTTGTTTTACTTGTGTGCTTGTGCTCTTCGATTTCCTTTTTGTTCTGGTTCAGGTGGTTGTTCGAACATCCATTCCCTCATAAAAATGAGGGCGTTCTAGCAATCCCCCATCCATCGCTCCTGTTTTCTTTGTTTTGTTCTCTGCGCTTTTGTACTGCTATTTCATTACTACTGGTATGATTGTCACGACATGGTGAGGAGAAGTTTTCGTACTGCTTCTGGGGAGAAGCGTACGTAAGCTGGGGCTGTCACTGGGGAAGCTTTAAGGGGTTGAGGAGAGGAGAGGGAAAGTTAAGTGGATATTAAAAAGAGGAAGTGGGGAGGCATGGAGTGGTGAATAAGGGGATGAAGCTAGCAAGCGCGAGGTGATTGACTGGAAAAACGTTGGAGGATAACCTGAAATAAGGGCCGCTTCCGGGGTGGTTTTCTTCTAGGGGACGATATCATACAACTCTGCTACGTCTTGTTTATCTGTTTGTTTTATTGTAACGCCTGCTTGAGAGATGGGGAGTGTAATGTGGGGAGATATCTGCGTTTGGTGAAGTTGATTCAATTGCGTCATTTTGCAGTTCTTGTTGGCTTCTTTGTGGCTTTTCTTTGTTCCATTGTTGTTGTGCCTGCTTCTGCATCCTGCGAGGGGGCAACATCGAAAGTGTTGGACACCCCGTGATCGGGGGGCAAGGGGGCCCCGACCCGACCTGCTGGGGAGGACGATGGGGGTAGCAGGGGAAGTTTCCGGGGGGTGGTGGTTCGCGTCGGGGGGGGGCAGGAAGGCAGACAGCTGGCACGGCGATGGACTCGACTTAATTTGTGTGTTTCTTGGGCATGCAAGCGATGGATAGTCTAGGGATAAATTCAAACCCCACCACGGTCGTTTTCTTCTGGTTGACAATCAATAAATGAGCGCTTTTTGTTTGCATACATACATAGTACCTATGTGGGATTGGTTGCTAGTAATACATGCTTATATACCAAGGTACGTGAGCAGCCAACCAGACTACGTGAGCAGCACATGTGCATGTGCACGGAAATGGTAATGAATCATGCGTTTGCGTTTCATCAAGGCATAGAATATACGACAGGAAAATGTGCATGTATGTCACGTATTGATTGGTACTGGCATGACTTGTCAGTTGAGCGCCTATAGGTATATTGCCGTGTAGCACATATGATTGTGATTTAGCGAATTCACCGGTCTCCATTGGGAGTGATAAAGGCATGGCAACGTGTGATGATGACGGAGATGTTCCCGGATATCAGGGCACGGGGGTGCAATCCTACCGGTGGGAATGGCTATGACATGCTGTCTCGTCTGCTTGAAGGTTCCATCTTCACTGGTAGATTTGAAGAATTACAGTTCCGAGAGGCCCTGCACGGTTTGGGCGAGAGCAAGTGGAGGTTTGTGAGGGAGTGTCGCATATGGATGTTGGAACTACGAAAACCGAATGGCGGTCGCCCGTAGGGTTAGAATGTCTGAATTTGTCGACGTTGGAAAGTGAAAGTGGGGGCAGCGGTGCACGGTGGGTGGGGGGGGAATGTAAGGGACTGGCGCAGCTGGAGATGGGGGGGCTATCGCAGTGACTGAGCGCCAATCGCTGAGTGATATCCGGCTGGACTGAGCCTTATCGGCCGGAGGTGGATGGCTGGACTGCTTGCTGTATGCTGCTAGTGCTTGCGTCAATGGGCCCGGGAGGCGCGAAGCCAGGCGCTTCGGCGGCGCTGCCAGGCTCGTGGCCTGCGTGCGAATCTGATAAAGCCGGGCGTGCATCTGATAAGAGCGTCCGACGGGCGTGCGCTACGCTGCATCGGGCTAGCGCGGCACCGGCCCACGCAGCGACCGTCGACGCTCACGAAACGGTAAAGCTGTTCAGTTACTTGCAACGGACGCCGGCGACCCGCAGCGAGAGCGACAGAGCACCCCGCGAGACAGCGCAGCGGACGACACTGCCCCCCCACCCCCCCCCGCCCGCGACAGCACGAAGCAGGACCCGTCCATCCAGCAGCTCTTCCTGCAGCAAGCATATTTGGCCGCAATTGTCGGCAAACAGCGAGAAGCCTCCACTCCCCGCTCGAGCGACGAGCCCCCCTCCCTCCCACACCATACGCCCAATCGCTCCAGCTGGGGGCACCCGCGGGCTTACGAAGATACCCCGTGCAGACTGGCTGTAGCCCCGAATATACAGAGTTACCTACGGCAGGATGAGTTACTCAAAGAAGGATGAGGACGGCGACCAGGCACTAGTCAAGGTCGACCGCACATCTGTGTTTCAAGAAGGTATTTGAGCTTTCTCTTCCAGCAACCCCGCCACAACTTGTGCCAAATCACATGCGCTGTCCCTGCCTATCTCTTGTGTTCATCCATCTAATTGTTTGCTACTAGCCCGCTTATTCAACACCTCACCCATCTCCCCCCGCAAATGCCGGACCCTCCTCACCAAGATCATCTATCTCCTATACAGCGGGGAGAAGTTCCCCGTGTCCGAAGCGACGTCTCTATTCTTTGGCATAACGAAGCTGTTCCAGCATAAGGATGCCAGTCTCAGGCAGATGGTGTACTTGGTGATTAAAGAGCTGGCTAGCACAGCGGAGGATGTCATCATGGTCACCAGCAGTATTATGAAAGATACGGCGGTCGGCAGCGATGTTGTATATCGGGCAAATGCGATCAGGGCGCTTTGTCGTATTATCGATGTGAGATTTCTTTTCCCCCGCAGCTTTTGAGGATATGACGGTGTGAGTAGTAAAGGGGTGTCTAACAGACATGTGCTGTAGGCACAAAATGTCCAAGCTATCGAACGTCTGATAAAGACTGCCATTGTGGACAAGACGCCTTCTGTGTCGTCTGCGGCGCTTGTCTCGGCATATCACCTGTTCCCACTTTCGAAAGACGTTGTTCGGAGATGGGCGAATGAGACGCAAGAAGCCGTTGCTGCCACAAAATCATTTGGCTCTTCACTTATCTCTGGTTTCGGCGGAGGCTCTTCCTCTTCTGGCTCCGGAATGACTCAGTATCATGCTATCGGATTGCTCTATCAAATGCGCTCCCATGACCGCATGGCACTGGTCAAGATGGTACAGCAGTTTGGACAGCCCGGTGTCGTGAAGAATGCTGCAGGTGTGGTGTTGTTGGTGAGGTTGGCGGCGAAAATCGCGGAGGAGGATCCGAACTTGAGGAAGCCGATGTGGACGCTGTTGGATGGGTGGTTGAGGCATAAGGCTGAGATGGTGAATTTTGAGGCGGCGAAGGCTATTTGTAATTTGAGCAATGTGACGGATCAGGAGGTTGCGCCGGCAATTCATGGTGAGTTCGGAGTATCATTTTGTAATTTCATGGGCTGTATTACGGGTGCTAATTGATTTGCAGTCCTGCAATTGTTCCTCACTTCCCCACGAAATGTTTCCAAATTCACCGCGATCAGGATTCTTCACCAGTTTGCTTCTATTCGTCCCGCTGCAGTCAATCCATGCAACATGGACATTGAAAATCTCATTTCCAACCCGAACCGCTCGATAGCAACATTTGCTATTACTACTTTACTGAAGACTGGAAATGAAGCTAGTGTGGATAGGCTAATGAAGCAGATTAGTGGCTTTATGGCTGATATCACTGACGAGTTTAAGATTACTATTGTGGAGGCTATTAGGACACTATGCTTGAAGTTCCCGCAGAAGCAGGCGGGTATGTTGACCTTCTTGAGTGGCGTTCTCAGGGACGAGGGTGGGTATGATTTTAAGAAGACGGTTGTAGAGAGCATGTTCGATTTGATCAAGTTTGTGCCAGACAGTAGAGAAGAGGGTAAGCTCTCCCATCTCTTTTCTGGAGAGAGAATGCTGATGTAATTATACAGCACTTTCTCATCTCTGCGAATTCATTGAGGACTGCGAGTTTACTAAGCTCGCAGTTCGCATTCTCCATCTTCTTGGTACGGAGGGTCCAAGGACCAGTCAGCCCACAAAGTACATTCGCTACATCTATAACCGTGTTGTGCTTGAAAATGCTATCGTACGTGCTGCTGCGGTAACGGCGTTGGCGAAGTTTGGTGCAGGAGAATGCGGAACGAAGCATCCTGATGTCAAGAAGAGTGTGATTGTGTTGCTTACGAGGTGCTTGGATGATCCGGATGATGAGGTTAGAGATCGGGCGGCGTTGAACTTGAAGTTGATCCAAGAGGAAGATCAGTCAATTGCGGAAAGGTTTGTGAAGAATGGTAGGGTATCCTTATATCATTAATCTGGGGTTGGGTGCTAATGACCATTGCAGAGTCTACCTTCTCACTACCGGTATTCGAGCACCAGCTCGTCATGTACGTTACCGGAGATCAAGCGACCTTCGCAGCACCATTTGACATCGCCTCCATCCCCATCGTCACCCGCGCAGAAGCCGACGCTCAAGACCGCACAAACAAATTGCGATCATCAACTGCGATGCCCACACTTAAACCACCAAGCACAGGGCCATCTGCCGGTGCTGCGCCAGGTGTTGCATCGGTTTCTGACCACGCAACTACCTCTGCTGTAGCTCAGACACAGAAATATGCTGTGCAATTGGCGACGGTGCCGGAATTCAAGCCATATGGTGCCTTGCTCAAGTCCTCTAAGGAGGTTGAGCTTACGGAGAGCGAGACGGAGTACGTAGTTACGGCTGTGAAGCACATCTTCAAGAATCACCTTGTAGTGCAGTTCAACATCAAGAATACTCTCCAGAAACTGTTTTGGAGAATGTCTCTGTGATTTGCACACCGTCTCTGCCAGAGGATGAAGATGAAGAGACGGCGGCGAGGCTGGAAGAGGACTTTATCATCCCGGCTCCCATCCTCCGCGCTACGGATGAGATCCCGGGTGTAGTTTATGTGGCGTTCAAGCGCGTCGAGGCCTCAAACCCGGAGAACCCAGAGGCCGAAGCAGCGGACTTTGGCTACGCGATTGCGTCCTTTACAAATAACCTCAAGTTCACCAGCAAGGAAGTGGACCCGACGACCGGGGAGCCTGAGGAGACTGGCTTCGAGGACGAGTACCAGGTCGAGGACCTAGAGCTGCATATCAGCGACTACCTTGTGCCGTCTTTTGCGTCTTCGTTTGGAAATCTGTGGGAGCAAGTCGGCGCGGCGGGGGAGGAGGCCAGCGAGACGTACAAGTTGGCAGGGATCAAGAGCGTGCAGGATGCATGCGAGACAATCCCGGCGCAGCTGGGCTTGCAGGCGTTGGAGGGGTCAGATTTGGTGGTTGGAGGAAACGTGGCGACGCATGTGCTGAAGTTGTTTGGGAAGACAATTGGAGGCGGGAGGGTTGTGGCGCAGGTTAAGATGGCGTATAGTAGTAAGACGGGAATGGCGGTGAAGGTGACGGTGAGGAGTGAGGAGAGTGGGGTGGCGGCGAGGGTAGCGGGGGGAATTGTGTAAAGAGGGCTGAAGTAGGAGAAGTAAGGGAGTAGAAGGGGAGGAAGGTACAGTCTAGAGTGGTTACGCCGAATTGGGTTATTGATTGGTCAAGTATGTTGGTTGATGATGGATGATAGGTTTGGATTTTTGTGTGATTTTTGTTTTTTCCAGTTGTAGGTATTAATTTGATAAATACGAAAGAATTGAGAATTCATCAGATCAGCATGTGCTGGTTTTGGTTCATGATTTTAGTTTACGGATTTTTATTTTTATTTTATTTTTTGTCTTGAACTCTCTTTGTGAATAAAACATACAAACGTTTTGTTAGTTCTCATGAGGGTAGGATGGTGATTGGTAATTGGTAATTGGGGATTGGGGATTGGGCAGATGGAGATTGGGGGTGGAATAATTGCTGGGAGGTAAGTAGGCTACTTGAGTAACTAGGTGCTCCTTTGTGTGTGTGTGTGGGGGGGGGAGGTGGAGGTGGGAGAGCGTGGGGCAAAAAGGACCGTCCCTCTTGGAGTTTGTCAAACCTAGCCCAGCCCGGGATAAACAATAAAAAAAACAGAATTGATACTAGTTCTTTTTCTTTTTCTTTCTTCTTTTTGGGGGGGGAGGGGGAGGGGGGGAAGGGAGGTACAACCAAACTAGGGGGGGTGGAGGAGTTTAATTTGTGGGAATGATGTAAGTAAAGGCGAGGGGACACAGGAGTAAGTAAAACTACTTTGATAGTAGTCATGGTTGATGCAATGGAGAATTTTGTTTTTTTGAAGTAGGGGGGGGGAAGAAAAGGATGGTTGGAGTGTTGAATGGTGGTGAGGTTGGAGGGGTGTTTGGAGGGAGGGGGAAGTGGTGGGGCGAAATCTTATTTGTTTTCTTAGAATCTCGTTTTTGCTGTCGATATAAGTTTAGCGGGGTTGGAATTATGTAAGAAAAAGAAAAGTAGAGTATAGGATAAGATGTGGAGATATTAAGGAAGATAGATATGTGTGTGTATGTAGCGGTAGGAATGTATGGTAGATAATATTTAAATTGAATACTATTGCTACGGGTAGAAGATATTGTAGAAAGGTTGGGTTGGGGTGGGAAGGTTTGGGAAGGGAGGATTTTTGATTTGAGGACGGTGAATTTCCCTCTCTCTGTCTTTGGAAGGCCTGTGGATTTGTTTAATGTTGGATTGGGTGTTTGTTGTTCCATACAACATGCGTGCTTAGGGGTGGAGAGTAATAGTTGGATGTTGATTTTGTATAAGGTTGATGGCTTGGGAAGGCCTGGGAAGGCAGAAGTGAGATGTTACTGTTTTAATGAGCCATGCTAGCAAAAGATAAAGGAAGAACAGGGTTCCCTGAAATGAGGAGTTTTCGGTTTCCTAATGTTTTTTTTTTTCATTTTTTTTTTTTCATATCCATGGAAATGTGAAACGCGTAGGTTTATTTTTATATTTTCTTTTCTTGCATTTGCCCGGTTTCAAATCCAGATTCGGGCAGCAGTACTGACTGGAAAAACTGTAAAGAAACGTAGTGATGCTGATAATGACGGTAGATCGCTCCCAAGTAAGTATGCATAATGTTATCCCCCTCTGCCACACCTTCTTTGAACGATAATCCGAATATTTCAAGGACGTCGCTTCTATTATAGACTGTTACCAGGCAGAGTTCTATCCCGCTCGCAAACGTCCCTACAGTGTCTGCAAGGACAGTCCAAGATCCTGCGTCTGCTGATGAAGGATTTGAATACCCTCCCCATCTCTCGAGTTCGCTTTGGGTTTAGGAACTTGCATGGTGGTAACGTACTAATAGCAACGGTATATTCAGTAATCTCTTATTCGAGATGTAAGTTTAATCAATACTTTTAGCTTTGTTCTTCATGGGTATACTACTTACCCCCCCTCCATCATCGTAGTGCGCGAGGTTCAAGGAAAATCACTTGATGGTTTTCTGAGTATTGAATGTCAATATAGCCCACAACCGCAGGATTGGAATTGCCCAGAGAGTCTATGAAAGAATAGGAAGTTTAGGGTACCGAATTGGGAGTTAGGGTAAGGTGAGATGGAACCAAAGCTGACGTAGACAAATTCTGCTGGTTGAACTTCTGAACAGAGGCTGTTAGCGAGTCCCGGTATATTCTTGCTGTGGATTTGAGAAAGCTTACCAGGTCTTGACCATTACGATGAATCAATAGCAATAGATCGGAAAGACTGGGGGATGGCAGAGGAGTATTTGAAGTTCCGTCACCTAGATTCAACCGTCAAAGCTAAAGGAATGAAGCCGCACAGTTCTCGTCTGCACCTTGTTGCTAGGTTTGGGGTTATCAGATGTAAGCAACCATATAAGGAAGCGTGTTTGGATGACAGTGAGTTAGAGATTGTTTTTCTGACTGATGGATCATTGTCAATTGGAAGCAGAGGACACTTCTGCGGTGATAACTATGCTCGTTCGATATTTGAAAAGTTCGGCAATGGTAGTCAAACATCAGAATGGGGGTTCACTCACATCTTGTCAATGGCATTGTCTGGTAACGTTGTCAAATGCTGAGTGAGACATTATAAGCTTAATCCAACCCCTTCACTTGCCCTGTTTCTCCAACAACCTTTTCGGCATCTGCCCCGCCAGTCCAACCTGTCCAGTAAAAACAAACCCATAATCGCCGAGCACCTGTCAAACCCACTATCTAGCATTATCTGATTCTTCACGGCACTCGTTCAGGCTGACGTGCATACATTTAAAGTCACCTGATTAACGAGTCCGAATTTGTCTAGTTGCATCGGGTACCCTGTCTGGGTGAGCAAAGCTGAGGCGCCAAGTTTACGCCGGAAATTAAGCAAAGGGAAGGGGGGGCGCTTTCATTCGCAGGATATTGCCGATTGATTTCAATTGGTCGATAGAAAAGCGCAGCAGAAAAATCATAAGTCAATCCCAACATCCTGAGGTCTTGATTGGGCTGTTGTGATATTTACCAGTCTTATCCTACACCTGACATAGTGTGATAAAAATGTTGGTAGGGATACCTCAGCGCCAAAATGTTTTCCCTTCTGAAAAATATTCCACAAATTGGAACGAGCTCTTGGGGAATGTCCACTGCCACAACTGAACATCCCCGAACCAATAGCCTTGCGCATCTTCCAATCTTCCTTTCCTGTCGATACAGGGGATGCTGCTTATTCTTCTCCCCACGCCCCTCAAACCTATTGACTTCTAGTTCATCATTTGAAGTTAAATTGATGGCATCTGGGAATCCACAAGATCAAGTAATAATGTCCCTCAAACCGATACCTGCCTACCACAGCTACAGCGGGCCTAATCTCCTCTTGGACTGGTTAGCCCCAGATTTGGACAAGTTATGTAACTAATCCACATTGAGCCTTTCCATACAGACTATAACTGTTCTCGTACCCACGACTATAACCTAGTTGGCTATAACGTCGGTGAGTAGAGTATCGGCCGTATATGTGCCTATGAAGATATCCTCCCATGTCATATCGAGTTCCAGGATCAATAGAGAGGATGCGAAGTCAACTGGCTCTATTTGCAGGGGCCCTGGCACGACGACCAGGACCCCGGATCAACACCCTTGCGATAGAGCCAGCATGGGTCAAAAGCCAGCCAGACTGGCTGAGAAAATTGTGTTTTTTCAGTTAACGTGGCTTTAACAAATTCATAGAAAAAATCAATTGTACGTACGTAGAAATTGGCTGAAAAAAATCAATTGTATGCATATACAAACTTTATACCACACGAGAACTCCATGCCATACGAGAACACTACTGCCCATTCAGCTACAGCACTAGAGAACGCCCCTACAATCGAGAGAATGCTTGATCCACCCCATTCTGATGAGTCCTATTAGCAAATGTTCAGATAGCATTGTGGATGTGTAGGAGTGCGAGAACAGGTATAAAGATAAGTATAATCGGTATAAAGGCACGTATGATTGATATTTGTTAAAGTAAACAAATATTTTTCACATCAATAGAGCCAGACGGAACCCCTGGTAATCCCCCTGTCCTTATTGTCCAGGCACCCCAGTGAAATCGCATCCTGAATTCACAGAGCCAGCTCTATATTTTACCTGCTTTGCCAATTTGAGCTTGGTCAGAAGGTTTGGAGTCAAGCTGGCTTTGAATCGCATCCTCTCTAATACCATACAAACAGTTCATCTAGGGCACCATCACTGAGCCGCAGAAGGTTTATTTATTGCTGCTTAAACTACCAATCAAGTATCGGCACCACTTATAAAAGTCTCCGGCATACCCAGTCTCACAACCCCAACGATATAACAAGGTAGAGGACTACCGGTAGTAGACGACTATAGCGTGCAGTAAAAGAGAAAACATTACAACGCAGCATAAATTAGCGGAAAGATTCTTCCCCTGTTAAAACATAAGACTTCCCTGCTCCTAGCGGAGCACATTCATGCATGAAACTCCACTTAGTCAGCGTCTGGTTACGAGACTAAGACTTCCCAGAATTTCATAGGTCTCGGCAAGTTATAACAGGGTAAAAAAATCAGTGATATCCCAGAGCTGGTGTGATGGTATGTGGAATCATCGGAGTACCGTATGTTTAGTCAACAAAGTATATATTAGATGGGTTCCACTGAGGCATTACATATAGCAAAGAGTACCTTGAATAGGGAACATGAATTTTAACTAGAATAGAACTAGCGACAACAATTGTTGTGGTGATGGCAGGTTGCCTGAGTTGTCGTCCACAATAGCTAACTACTCTCTGAATTGTCAACGATGCGTCACATCCTGGCTGGGTGCTAAAGAGGTTTGTTGAATAGAGACTCGCTCAATTCCAGAGTGAGACATAAATCGTCATGCCATGGATGCCGCATGCATGCATTGACGACTCGCATGAAGTTCATGATATAATACTCTCTGGCGTAGATATATAAGTGGTTTCCTATCCCTCTATCTGAAGGTCGCTCTTGTGGATAACCGCCCAACACCCGTTTGGAGTCGCAAAAATCACCTACAATTTTTTTTTCAAAAAAAATACCCAAAGTCAACTTCAGATGTTGGTCCGCACGGCTCTTCTGACTCTTATTGCCACGGCCTCCCCCTCGTGCTCGGTATCCCCGCAATAACGAACTTTGGCCCCCTCAGTAATGCTAGTAACGGGATTGTCAAAGGTCGAAATATTGACCCCCTGGAGGGAATTATAAAGAGAGCAAAAGATTTGGATATCGACATTCACGGGCCAATTCCGGATAATGCAACGTACAATGCGACATACAAAGGGTACTTTTTGAGGAGGGATCTAGCGCCGCTGCATGGGCACAGGTACAAGTTGCCATTGCAGACCACCCTGTCCATTCCCGCGAATTACAGAAGCGTGGCTCGGGAATGAGCATAGAGCTCTTCACTAGGGACGGCGCCGGTGGCTGGTCTGATGATGTCGAATATAATGTGCACTGGTATATTCCACTCGGTGCATACTCTGTTGAAATTCGGGTGCGGGGAAAGGAGGCGAATGAGAAGTTAGTCTTTTCGAGATTAAACCATATTAATTGTGATATTGACTACTGTGGAATATATGCCTATTCTGCTGGACCGGTAAGTCAAAAATCAGTTTCCTGAATGCGGTCACAATCTAGAGTAATCTATTGACCTTATCGTGGTAAACTGGAACACTCCGGCTCCAAGCTGCTGGATCTAATTCCCCTGTAATTTGATGCAGGTAAAAGGCCGGTATCTATAATGCCATGGTTGGAGTGATGTTGAATTGATAACCCGGTGCAAACATGCATGTGCTTTGGAGGAATGTTTACTTTGTAGGAGAGTGTGGTTAGAAGTGTCTCTGAATTTTGCTGGCTCGGCGGAATGAGATTTGCTCATAATATGGCGTTTTTGGGTTGAGCATTTAAACTCAGAAGCCTCCTCACGTAGAATTCCTAGTCCTGCGCTGTGGCGGCATGCGCACGCATGCTACCGGAAATAGGCTGTTGCCGAAACCGGGGGGGGGGGGGCTGTATGTGGGTGGGCCATGTATATATGAGAGGGGAGCGACTGGGAGATTCTGCTCTTGCACAACCGACACCGAAATACAAAAGTTCTTGCTTGGTGAAAGAGAGTCCTTCCACAGCGCCATGCAGAGTTGTGAGACAACCCTCCCTAGTAAGGTGTGCTGTCCACTCGAATGAGAATGAATAGCAATGACCTATAAGGAGATTATCAACGCTCTTCGTCGACTATCAATGAGTTGTGTCGCCATTCACCCATGTTTTCTTAGACAACTCATGTGACCAGGTAACTGGATGTAACCAAAAAACCTGACATGCAGTATAACGTCCCAACATGGTAGAGTCAATAGCATATGTCAGAGAGTTTGTCTTTCCGGCCTTGCATAATTTCGTGACTTTAGACCGCGTTAACTTGCTCGATACTGGACGGCTTGTGCTGAATGTAAATCTGACATGAGACCAGACTGGCGGCGTGTTCTTTGCCAGCACTTGGCAATGGTGTATTGCGCATGCGAGTAATGATATTAAAAAAAAAAAAAAGGTGTTGCGCCTGTGCAATTCTCCAGTTCAAACTATTTTGTGGGCAATCCTAATGAAGTCAAACACATATTAACTCACGGCCCATTGTATCGCCTAAGGCGTCGATTAGAAATTGCAGAATGGAGTCACATACAAGCAAAATGGGGTCTCCGTTGCATATGTGACTGTTACGCTTGCTTTGTCCTAGGTTGTGATAGAGAACGCAAGGCTGATCTAGAGCTAGTAGTATTCGGAGTGACTGGCAAAAGGCCTCGCAGTTGTTTTGCGGGGTTCCTAGTACAGCCAGACGTTGAATTTTTTAGAGAGTAGTACGTCTTCTGAATGCTACATCAAGGAGGTATGCGCGTGTCGGTGCGCGCCTAAATCTTCGAGGATATGTACCTGCTTTTAGGTAATGTAGATGTTACATGTATATACTACATAGCTACTTACCTGTATGTATGTATGTAGCAGTATTTCTACGTAGCGACCATATGACTACTACAAGTACTTAGCTCTTGACCAAAGAGGATGGCACAAGAGCAGCCTTTATATGGTTTGGGGTTTTACAGTCGTTTTGACTTACAACGTGAGTGTTCTTGTGTCCGAGGGCATAATGAGAGCCCATAAGCGTGGGCAGCTTCATCTTCGCAGCCTCGACCAGCACATCCTTAATCTGTTCTGTCCATGGCTGCTCGAGGCTCTACCGGCTGTAGTGATGCTATATTAAGGATTTGGGGGGCGTGAAGCCTCCAGTTGCGGTCGGGGCTACAAATGAGTCCCAGAGCCCAACTTCGAGTAGACAGACCCAAAAGACGACACCTCCCATCTCCATACAAAACCAAAAATTACCTCCCACGCAAGAAGTCAACAAACCACAGACTGGGAAGCGGCAGTTGAGCCTGCCTCAGTCCGGTCGCGTACATACATCTTATAGCAGTCTCATGCCAAGCAGCAAAGTTGCTGTCCTGATACTAGGTTAGGTACTGTCGCAAACCCGCCTGGGTGTGGGGGGACATCTTGGCATTTCACGTGCAATGATGAGGGAAGGAGGTGATTACTAGAAGGGGAACGGGGTACCAAACAGGAATGGGTATTTAATGAGGGGGAAAGAGGAGAGGCCTCAGAGGGGGATCATCATCGTTACAAGATTGAAGAAAGTCAGATCCATAGACCTCGATCAATTCCAGCTGTTTTGCTCCTTCTTCCCTCTAGTCCACTTTCCTCCTCTACAGTACCTTTAGTCTCATAGGTACCTTAGCCTGGACACTAATAAATAAGAATGCACATCCACCCCTCAAGCGGGCGAAAAGCAGTGAAATTGCACCCGCTGACCAGCCTGGTTACGAGACTACAGCATACCATTGTCAATGGTCAATGGTCAAGCTTGATAGAACTCTACTGCTCGCCTGGCGCTTGCTCAGTCGTGTTAAAGCACCAGCTTATCGGTCACTTTTCAGGGTAATTCAAGTGCAATTCAGCTGTACGTAAATGTGCTAAACCTCTAGTCTGGTTGCACTAAACCTCATTAAGGTACTTGATACCTCTATTAGCAGTGGCGTACTAAACCTCATTAAGGTACTTGATACCTCTCTTAGCAGTGGCATGGCTGCCTAAGTACTTCAGACGTACCAAGTAGATGTGGAGATGTACCTAGCCTGTCAGATGCTAACCAGCGTAATGCGCCACAAAAATTAACTGCATATACTTCATGTAGCTGCCATTGGCTACCCCGAATATAACTACACTTAGTTGGTTGTACACCATTCTATAATGAGAACATTACAAGGGAGAATCGGCCGATACGAGTGCACAAGTGGGGCTGGCATTGCGCGCAACTTGCCCGTTAACAATCACCAGTGCCTTACCCCACTTTCAGCCGGAACGAAATAAATCGGGCTACATAATTATACCCCTGTAGAGTCTTCAATGTAATCGACATACCGACGCTGAATGTGGAGAAGCAGACTTTGCCCATCATGGGCGAATGTAATTGTTATTACATATGTTGATCCTGCGCAGCCCGAACATTTTGTACTCTACTTTGTAACTGTGCGGCTCCGCGCGGGGTGGCATGAAAAGAGCTAAGATTACTCTGTAACAGCAGCCCACAATAAATAGTAACTTCAGATCGAGAACGTCCGCAACCATAGCAAACTGCCAACAAGCCGAGCACAAGTCAGGAGTCAAACCAGCGAAAGCATATTTATCATACGCAGAATAATTGATAGTTCCTGTGCAACAAAGGGAGCGCAATAAGGGAAAACCTCTTACAAGATCGCCTAACGATTATTATAGAAGTCCTTGGTATGTATACGTACTTTGCAGCGCGGGTAGTAACATCGTGAATGTAATTCTAACCTAACTAGTAGAACATATATTGGAAGACATGTCCTCGACCAGGCCCGCGCAGATATCTTCCGCGACGCCATCAGGATGTTCGGGACTTCCGGAAGCCGCAGCACATACCAACAGTGTAGGCGGGGAGTATGGGACTTCATTAGCTACGGCTGTATCCAAGGGGGACAAGGAAGCTGTATTACTCCTGCTGGATCAAGGAGCGGATATCAACAGTGAATGCGGAAAGTATGGGACTGCCTTGATCGCGGCTGCCCATGAGGGAAAAGAAGAAATTGTATTACTGCTGCTAGACCGGGGAGCAGATATCAATGCTGTCGGGGGCGAATATGGGGCTGCCTTGGGCGCAGCTGCTGGTGGGGGAAAGGAGGAAATTGTGTCATTGCTGCTAGATCGGGGAGCGGATATCAATGCTGTAGGGGGCAAATATGGGACTGCCTTAGGCGCAGCTGCTGGTGGGGGAAAAGAGGAAATTGTGTCATTGCTGCTGGATCGGGGAGCGGATATCAATGCTGTAGGGGGCATCGTTGGGACTGCCTTGGTCGCGGCTGCCGATGAGGGAAAGGAAGAAATTGTGTCATTGCTGCTGGATCGGGGAGCGGATATCAATGCTGTAGAGGGCATCGTTGGGACTGCCTTGGCCATGGCTGCCTGTCGAGGAAAGGAGGAAATTGTGTCATTGCTGCTGGATCGGGGAGCGGATATCAATGCTGTAGGGGGCGTCGTTGGGACTGCCTTGGCCGCGGCTGCCAATCAGGGAAAGGAGGAAATTGTGTCATTGCTGCTGGATCGGGGAGCGGATATCAATGCTGTAGGGGGCATCGTTGGGACTGCCTTGGCCGCGGCTGCCATTCAGGGAAAGGAGGAAATTGTGTCATTGCTGCTGGATCGGGGAGCAAATATCAACGCTGAAGGTGGAAAAGACGGGACTGCCTTGTGTGCCGCTGCAAACAACGGACACAAGAAAATTGTGACATTGCTGCTGGATCGAGGGGCGGATATCAACGCTGTAGGCCAGTGTGGGACTGCATTAGCTGTGGCTGCAAACAATGGAAACGAGGAAATTGTGACATTACTGTTGGATCGAAGAGCGCATATCAACACTGTAGGCCAGTATGGGACTGCATTAGCTGTGGCTGCAAGCAAGGGTATGAAGAAAATTGTGCAATTACTGCTGGATCGAGGAGCGGATATCAACGCTGTAGGTGGAAAAGATGGGACTGCCTTGTGTGCCGCTGCAAACAAGGGAAACAAGGAAATTGTGACATTGCTGCTGGAGCGAGGGGCGCATATCAACATTGCGTGTGGCAAGTATAGAACTGTATTGGGTGCGGCTGCAGTTGCAGAGAATCTGGATCTACTACTTCAACTCCTGACGCATGGAGCGGATATCAATGCTACAAGTGGCAAATATGGGACAGCTTTGGGCGCGGCTGCATACAGCGGAAAGGTGGAAAGTGTATGGATGTTGCTTGATGCTGGGGCAGATATAAACGCTGTGGGTGGCAAGTATGGAACTGCGCTGGGGGCTGCTGCATATAAGGGTCATGAGGCGACTGTGTTGCTGCTGCTGAGCCGCGGTGCAGATATAAATGCTATGGGCGGCGAGTACGGGACTGCATTAGGCGCGGCTGCATACAAGGGCAACATTACGATGGCCTCGCTGCTGCTGGACCGCGGGGCGGACGTGAACAGAGTGTGCGGCGACTATGGGACTGCGCTGGGCGTGGCTGCGTACTACGGCCACGAGGAGCTTGCGTCGCTGCTGCTGGGCCGGGGCGCGGATGCCCAGCATGTCGGCGGCCGGCACCACGCCGCTCACGGTGGGTATCCCACTGCCCTGGACGCAGCTGCGGCCGGCAAGGGCGGGCCGGGGCTGATTGCGCGGCTGGCTGAGGGCATAGACCACCGGCAAGCCATCGAGGCCAGCCATGATGAGCTGCCACCTCCCTTTCCGATGCCCTACACGGGAGTGCCCCCAAATCATCTCTTCAACGCCGCCAACAAGTACCTACAACCAACGCATCCTGGGGTGGCGCACACGCCCAGAGCGCATTCCGTGCTGGAGGCATCCTCACCCCAGAACAAGCTGACCTTCCATGTAAGCAGCTCAGTGAGGACATGCTCGTTCGCTCCCTTACAGACCTCATCGGTATCCGCAAGGATGCAGCTGATCGTCTTCGAGAATGGATCCGAAATGATATTTGGTGCTTTGTCGCGCGAGGCTTTGACTTTGGTCTAGCATACGCCGCAGCTCGTGCCGGGTGGAGACACTTCAATGAAGAGGGGTTTAATGTGGGAGCGCAACGGGCCCGGTGGCTGAACAGAGCAAAAGAAATCGACGAAGAACGTACAAAGGCAACCTACATGGACGACACTGGACAGGAACTCATCAAGTCACCATATCTCATCATGCCGCGCCGCATTTGGGACCTCAAGAGCAGTCGCGTGGTTGAGTTCGGAATGTTGCATGCAGAAATCCAGTCAACCGAAGTTCCCCGTAGTGCCACGGTTACCAATCCTGGCACTGCATCTATATTATATCCTACCTTCTGGGCTGTCTCGCACAGCTGGACAAGCAATATGGAGACAGTTGAGACGCCCATCAACCAGTACCAGTGGCCTGTTCCGCTTCCTAACGGCATTGACCTGGAGCACGTACGGCAAGAGCTACTCAGCTTTGGGGCAGACTATGTGTGGCTTGATGTTCTCTGCCTCCGACAGCGATCTGACGCCCCTGGTCAGTCTCCGAATCTCCACAGTTCCCTTGAGGCACTTAAGCAAGACGAAGAATGGAAGATAGATGTACCTACCATTGGTAACATATACCGTGCAGCAGCACAGCTCGTGCGATATTTCAATGGTCTCGGAGCACCTTTCAGTAAGCACGGCTGGGATGACCCTCGGCACTGGCTACGGCGAGCTTGGACCTTGCAGGAAATCGGGGCAGAGAACCGGACTTTCAATGGAGGAGTGTCACATGACAATGGGCGTATCATTCTGAACACTAAAGGCACGGTTGCTGGGAAGGTCACCACGCTGAGAAAGGCTATCCGCCCTGTTCTAAAACTAGCTGCCGATGTAGACAGCCCCGGTGGCTGCACTGTGTATGAGCTCGCACGGGAAATGGCTACTCGCTGTGCATCACAACCTACTGACAAAGTCGCTGGACTATTCTATCTCCTGCGCACCATTCAACTACCAGCTTACAACCAGAGAATTAGCGATGAAACTGCCTGGAGACAATGTTTCCATGTTCTTCCATTTGGGCGAAAGATTGAGATCCTATTCGACTTTCCATATCGGGGTACAGAACAGCAATGGTTCCCAACCTGGAGGCAAATGATGGAGTGGCCGGAGCGTGACCCTGATTATGAGCATGCACCTGCAAAATGGCCTGAAAATCGCAAAACCCCGGAGTTGATTCAATCCGAGCGAAACATTAAGGATAAACCATGGTTATTTGTCTCTGGCATGTGGGCAATCTCTCATGTTCTCCTGAGTGAATTAAGCGAGCAAAATGAATATGAAGTCGAGATAGGAAGTAAGGTTCTCGGGTTCTACTTCCCCTACTTGTCTGAAGCACACATTAAAATACATAAGAAACGATTCACCCTTGCCGTCCTCAACTCAGAGCATATCTACAACTGGGTGGTATTCGAAGAGGTTGAGACACAAAATGGGCAATATAGGTCAGAAGACGGAAAACAGAAAATTGGTGAAATTGAGGTCCTTAAGAAAGTTGGCATCCTCAGGACAGACTCGAGTAGCGAGCTTTTGGTAGGAGGGGAGAACGATGGCCCCTTAATGAAAAAGATCAATGCCCTATTTGTATGAAGTGTAGAGGTAGTACGCCCGATTCTTGTATATTTATTGAAATACCATAGGAGCTCAATTAGCTAAGCTTGCGTATACTATAGGAGGGATATACTCAACGCACAGGTAACTAAGCGGGATAGGTGTGTGGAAGGAAAGACTGCCGGCAGGGCTACAAGCAGGAGAACTACTAGCAGAGAAGGAGGACCGGCCCAGATTCAGTAGTGAGTCTGAGGGAGTGGGCGGAACGTTAATTCGAAGGAGATGAGAGAGTAGGGCGAGGAGTGAGGGTGCATAGGTTTCTCTAACTTTTGTGCTACAGAATGTTATATGATTTATGTATCTCATTTGAAATAGTGGTTATCAGCTTTGCATTGCGTAGCTGTTACGTGTAGTGACATGATGTACGAGTGTTGCCTGCTCGCAACGCTCACAGCTGGAGTGAGGAGTTTTAGAGCTGTCAGACAGAGCTGAATCGCTTCCTTACGGCCGAGAGTCTTTCGGGATAGGTCTGTACACGCTTGCATACACGCTAGGTAGAGGGCCTCAGTCGATTTGTTTAGGGGTCAATATCACTCGTTGTGAGGTAGCGAGCCTCGAGGAGTAGCAAAGCGCGTGGGAGCAGTCAAGCCCTCGTACCAAGAAGAGTACTCAGAGAATCTATTATGGGAGAGTACCGAACTATGGGACACGGGTTGTGCCCTTGTGACCAGGAGAGTGGGTTTGAATACGCTTTTGGAAGTAGTTGAAGACATGGTTTGAAGAGAATAACTCACGGGGTTTAGAGATTAATGCACTTCTAGAGAAAGTGGTACCGAAAGAAGGAAGCCTAGGTAGATATACGTACTTATTTGAAAAGGATTAGAATAGGATAAATGGTATAATACTTATCGATTATAAGAAACTAAAATTACTGGTAATATATTGCTAGTATATATATAATTGTATACTTTTATATATTACAAATTGCTAAGTTATTTATAAGTCTACATGTATACATATACGATAGAGGATGTGTACCGTTAGGCCCATAGAAAGTACATACATCTTTTAGCAGTCTCATGCCAAGCAGCAAAGTTGCTGTCTTGACACTTGATTAGGTACCTTAGCCTGGACACTAACAAATAAGAATGCACATCCACCCCTCAAGCTAGCATCGTCCCCCCCTCAAGCGGGCCAAAAGCAGTGAGATTGCACCCGCTGACCAGCCTGGTTACGAGACTACAGCATACCAGCGTCAATGGCCAATGGTTAAGCTTGATAGAACTCTACTGCTCACCTGGCGCTTGCTCAGTCGTGTTAAAGCACCAGCTTACCAGTCACTTCTCAGGGTAAATCAAGTGCAATTCAGCTGGACGTAAATGTGCTAAACCTCTAGTCTGGTTGCACTAAACCTCATTAAGGTACTTAAGTTTGTTAATATTTTACGTCCCCGACGGTGCCTGGCTATTTTGCACTTTTTCCGGGACTATCATATACGCGGCATAAAAATTAACAAAGGAAACGGGGTTTCCCCCTCTAGGAAAGAGAAGCAGAAGCAAAGACAAAGAAAAAGGAGAAAGGTCCACCAGCAAACCTCCCATCATCCCCATCCTCCTCTTCCTCATCTCCCCCACCTCCTTCCACCCTCCTACCCTTGTCCCCGCTTCCTAAAGTTGACAGGCTGAATCCGCTCTGCTGCCCTCATGCAGAAATTCTGCGTCTTAAACCACTCTTCTCTCCCGAACCAGATATCAAAACCTGTAGGTACCGCCCGCCCGTCCCTACGCGTCCCATAAAGGCCTTCCTTATAATACCTCTATTAGCAGTGCTGGCCTTGGCATGGCTGCTTCAGACGTATCAAGTAGGTGTGGAGGATGTACCTACCCTGTCCGATGCTAACCAGCGTAATGCGCCACCAAAATATACAGCATATACTTCATGTAGCTGCCATTGGCTGCCCCGAATGTGACTACACTTAGTTGGTTGTACACCATTCTATAATGAGAACATTACAAGGGCCATCGTTCAGAGAATCGGCCGATACGAGTGCACAAGTGGGGTTGGCATGGCGCGCAACTTGCCCGTAACAATCGCCAGTGCCTTACCCCACTATCAGCCGGAACGAAATAAATCGGGTTACATACTTACCCCCTGTAGAGTTTTCAATGTAATCTACATAGAGACGCTGAACGTGGAGAAGCAGATTTTGCCCATCATGGGCGAATGTAATTGTTATTACATATGCTGATCCTGCGCAGCCCGAACATTTTGTACTCTACTTTGTAACTGTGCGGCTTCGCGCGGGGTGGCATGAAAAGAGCTCTGTAACAGCAGCCCACAATAAATAGTAACTTCAGATTGAGAGCGTCCACAGCCATAGCAAACTGCCAACAAGCCGAGCACAAGTCAGGAGTCAAGCCAGTGAAAGCATATTTATTATATGCAGAATAGTTGATAGTACCTGTGCAACAAAGGGAGCGCAATAAGGGAAAACCTCTTACAAAATCGCCTAACGATTATTATAGAAGTCCTTGGTACTTTGCAGCGTGGGTACTAACATCGTGAATGTAATTCTAACCAAATTTTTTTTTTTTTTTTTTTTTTTTTTTTAAAAAAATCACATAACCCCGCTTGCAGCGCCAAGCCATGGCAGGGTCGCCGGAAACAGGCTTATGGTGGGGTGCACATAGAAGGGACCAGTTACAGCCACCACGTTTGAAGACCTTCTACATTACCAATCCACACCTGATTGAAACCTAAAGGACATTAATATGTAGTATTTTGTCTGCTCTACAATTCTATGTCCTGTACAAAAAAAAAAAAAAAAAAAAAAATAAGGGGTGAGTAGAAGCAGATTGAATTGTATGGGAAAAAATGCAACGTGCCAAGAATGCTAAAATCAGTACTAGTACAGGAAATCCTTACGATATTTGGAAATGATCTACATATTCCTTTGTCATGTCCATAGCGATATGCATGCATAATTGGTAAACATTTATACAAAATGATTGTCATATCAGAAACAGACTCAAGACAATATGCAAAGTTATACTCACAATGATCATGAGTATAGCATTTTGCAGCTGCTCTAAAAAAAAATTCATTAGAGTTTAGCTCACAATAAAAACACTGATAGAATAATACGAAATGCCCACAAGCTCCAGGTTGACCAATCTTTCGACTTCAAAAGATGAGATGCCAAATGTGAGTGTATTGTGGCCGAGGCTAGAATGCGGACTAAGGCCAACTGGGAGCCTATGTGTCGGGAACCCCCCCCTCCCCCCCCAAAACAGAACAAACAAAAAAAAAAAAAAGTGTATTAGTCAGTGCGCGACGGAATGTGGCCATAGCAAACAAAGAAATTTCTATCTACTTCTAAAACCTGCTTCCAGAAACCTCCGGACGCTCCTTCGGGTTTCTGCATCAGGGAGGCTCCCCTATATATCTCCACCTCTCCTCCCTCCCCTCTTCTCCACACCTTCGCAGTTTAATTCTAACCTAACTGGTAGAACATATATTGGAAGACATGTCCTCGACCACGCCCGCGCAGATATCGTCCGCGACGCCATCAGGATGTTCGGGACTTCCGGAAACCGCAGCACATACCAACAGTGTAGGCGGGGAGTATGGGACTGCATTAGCTACGGCTGTATCTAAGGG